>JAKTYF010000032.1:0-127289 GCA_030564605.1 Debaryomyces coudertii
AAGACACCAACTTGTGTGCTATCCACGCCAAGAGAGTGACTATCCAAAAGAAGGATATCCAGTTAGCTAGAAGATTAAGAGGTGAAAGATCGTAAATTTAGGATTGCGGAAGGTTATTCTGGGATAATTTAATTTTTGGTTTTCTTACAGGTTTTATGTTTTTTCTTCCCTATGTTTTTAGTTTTTAGGTTGTGGCTCCCGGAGCTGTATTTAGTATTTAAATATTATGGTTATGTTTAGTTGGATATGTAGAGAGCGGATTGGCCGCGCATTACAAACTAAAATATGTATTGAGCTTCGTAGTAACAAAAGGAAATTAACGGAAAAAAAAATTGTATAAATTAATCTAGCACTAGCGAATTGGAACTATATAATAACAATCATGCGATAATTTTGGATGGTTGAAGTGAATAAACGTAAAACTAAAAAACACCGACTTTTTGGTATGTAAATTGCCCTTGAATTGTTCTGAGAAATTTAATCGTCATTATCATTTTTTCTTTCATTATCATCTTTACTAGTATTATTTGTACTATCGTCATTAGCAGAATGCTCGCTTTGTTCTTGAAAATTCGTTTGGCGATCAGGCTGCTGAGTAGGTATGAATTGTTGGTACTGGAGATCATGTATTGGGAATCCTCCATTAAACATTGGAGGCATCATAAATCTGTGGTCTCCTTGGTAGCCCATAAAATTTTCTGAATTAATATTTGCATCTCGATTTTCAACGCCCAAGTCCATATTAGCCATTGAACTAGCTAAATCGTCTTGAACCAGGAGTTGAGAAATAGGTGGTCGCATATGGTAATCCGCCGGTGGTCCACTCAAATAGAATGGTGGTGCAACACTATAGCCCTCATTTGAAATCTTGTCATTAGAATCTGCATCAGATTTTTCAAATGACGTGTCGTTTTCTTCGCTTGAATTCTGGTACTTCTGCATATTTGGTGAATTAGGCGAATGTATATTCCCAGGAGCTTGCATATGAATATGTGGAGGAAGTCCCATTGGTGGCATTCCTCTCATCATTGGAATACCTGCATTCTGGGGGTGCCCAGGTACCCCAGGCAATGGTGGCGGATAGCCACCAGCAGCAGCAGCAGCAGCAGCAGCAGCTATTGCACTGGCTGGATCCATTCCCATGGATAACGCAGTCGCAGCTTGCATTTGTGCGGCTTGCGCAACTTGATGTTGCTGTTGCTGGTACTTTTTATTATTCATCGAAACTCTTCCCCAACTTAACCTAACTCTATTTCCACCTATAATAAACCCTTGCATTGCTGCGATAGCTTCCTCAGCTTCTTCACGAGACGAATATTTAATGAAACCGCAATTCTTACCAGGAGGAATTTTGACTTGCTGGATTATACCAAAAGGTTTAAATAGCGTAAATAGAGTTTGTTCCGTAACTTCTGATGATAATCCACCAACAAATACAGTAGTATTATTTGGATCAGTGAATGGTTGACCTTGTTGAATGCCTGGTAAATTAGGTGACCTAAGTTGTTCACTACTAGGCTGCTCGTTAGTTGGCGCATTTTGATCACGATCTTCTTGATATTCATTTGAGGGTGGCATATCCATGTGAGGAACATGACCAGGATATGATTGTGGTGGCTGGTGGTGGTGATGTGTGGGAGGCGGCATTTGTGGATTTCCGTAAAATCCAAATGGAGAACCACCCATAGCCATTGCATTAGGGGGAATGAATAATTGTTGGCCTTGATCAGAATTATAGAAATTGGGACTAGGAATGTTAGGATAGCGAAGTTTCCCACCAGCGTTTCTTGGAGTAGCTAGCGCAACTCTCAATGGCCTACCTCCAAACCACGCGCCATGCATCTCGACCAACGCACGTTGTCTTTCCAGTTCATCCGTAAATCGAACAAACCCGAAGCATCTAGATTTACCAGAAACAGGGTCTGTCATAACTCGTACTGTTTTAATTGATGTAGGGAAATTCTTTTGGAAAAATGCCAATAAATGCGCTTCTGTAGTAGATGCTGATAAATCACCAACAAATAACGAATACTCAGGAGTCTGAACAATTGGAGCACTCAACGTTGCACCACTAGCCCAATTAAGTCTGAAATATTTTTTTTGATTATCAGGGTTGTTAGGGTATCGTTGTTGAGAAGGCATAGCTATATCTGGTAATAATTGTCCATTCAATCCTAAGGCTTGTTGAGCATCATCAAAAGTTTCAAATTCGACAAAACAGTAACCAGAATGGGAAAGCCCTTGAACATTATTCTCAGGTTTAGAAGCTTTAGGCTTTATAATTTTGACATTAACCTTTTTATGTAATATCTGCCACCATAAATCAGCTATCCCTGTTTCATCTAGCCAGGGATCCAAGTCACCCATCCATAATGTACGTGGTGTATCAGGTTGACCAGTAATAGAACCCTGTTCTTTTTCTGCTGCCACACTTGATTGTTGAGTGGAAACAGGGGGTCTGGGAATAGCGAATCCTGATAACATTTCTTGTTCTTGCTGATGTTGATGACTGGCGGTACTAGATGTCACTGCTAAAGGATCCAATGGTGCAGACGAGTCTTGTAACTTGCGCTGGATAACAGGGGGTACAACTGACGACGAGATTTGGTCAGTATTCTCCAAATTCACATTTTCAGATGGGTTACGGGTACTTTCTGCATTGCTTGAAGTGTATTCTTTTGGACTGGAAGCTAAAAATGACATTGTAGAAACTTATTGAACTCCAAAACCAAACGAAAAATTAAGAAAGGCAAGCTAGCAATCAATCGAAAAGACTAAAGTATAATCAGTCAATGCTATGATGCAATAAGTGGTGTCAACAGCAAACAAATATGAGGGCAATTATATATATGAGCTTTGCTTTCAGACGAAATTTTTATATGACCAACACTCAACTTACAATTTTTATGAAACTGATAAAGAATGCTGACGGAAAAGGAACTGACTTTAAATGACCTTAACAACAAATGAAAATCCAAAAATATAACGAACTGTAAAATCAATTATCCAAGCAATTGATATTTTTTAAAAAAATTAATTACTTTCTATTAATTCGTAATGGAGCAAAGTTATACAATTGCAAACGAATTGAGTAAAAAGGATAATTCGAAATAAAAAATTTGATGAATGAATCACAGTAATAAAAAAATTAGTTAAATCAAATGGAACTAAGCTAATTGATTCAAGAATTAGTTGTATTTCAACTTAATGCTTTGAAAATAGTTTGACCAAAATTATTAGTTGCATTTGTTAGTTAATTTCAAATATACCTATAAAAGTGTAAGCTGTAAACGACTTACTGATTTACAGGTTAGATGTAAGAGCCGAAGCTTTGTTTTGATCTATAGAAAATCAAAACAATCAATCTATCAGCGGTTAGCATTTAGTATTTAGTACATTGTTAATATCCATTAAGTTATTGCAACTAGAGATACCTTATAGCATTGGATTTGTGAGCTATGAGTCGGTTCGTACTGGATGCATCCACATCTCAAAGTTCCACGGCGATGAATATTCGCAAATTCATTAGAGATACAGACCTCAGTGATCATAAAACAAATAGAGACACATCTACTTTGCCATCAGCAACATACCAATCTAACAAGGAAATGGAAGACAGGTATCTGATACATGAAAGCCGAGAGCCATCATTTCATTTTATTAATAAGAGTCTTATGGACCAAATCGATAAATCCTATCATATAGATAAGACCCAGGATATTGGCCAGGCCGGACCTCCGACGACTATTATGGAACATGAAGAAAGGAATCTGCTAGAAAAAGATGCAGTTGGAAGTAAAAAATATAAGGACAAAAGTGAACATAAAGAAGGAGAACAGAATGATGAGCAAAATGAAAATAATAATGGTAATAATTCGTATCAGAATAAATTGAAATACTTGCCTAATGCAGATTTTAAATATGATAGTAACTCCTACAGTATGAATTCAATAAACTCCCCAGCTTCAATACCGAACACGTTTAAATATAAGTCCCATCCTAATGCGAAAACTAAGTCTAAGCTTGGGGTTCCTCATCAAGATAGCCTCCCAGAAGCTGAGGAGCTTCCAGCTAGAAACAAGGAAAGTGATTCTAACACACCACCCATCAAGACGTCTACTATCAAGCAAGAACAGGAGCGTGGTCAAAACTCGCTAAGCAATGCAGATTTTAATGCTACACCAGATTGGATGCCTGATGAGCTAGCTGACAAATGGGTGCCACCAAAATCATTGGAACTAGAAAATTTGGAAAATATAGATCAGGGGGATTTTGGATCTTCAGTTAGAATTACTAAAAAGTCTGATTTCAATCGGGATTCAGGCCTGAATTTACAATTTTCAGCAACTGATACAATGATCCACAATTCGAAACCGTCGAATAATGAGACACCTATGTGGAAAAAGGCTTCAAAAGAATACGAATTCAATAGAAAATCACAACCTCAATTGCACAATATTTTTCTTTCAATGGATAACCTGAAAGAAGAAAACACAAACGTAGATAAATCAACATATAATACCCCAGTTGAAAAAGAACCTGAATTAGAACCTAATAGCAATTCTATATCTTCGACTTTATCAACACCAATGGCTTCTATTTCTAATAAAAGTGGTGCGGCATATTTAACAAAAGATCAAATTATTCAATTAGAGAATATTCTAGAGGGAGAGGGAAAGGGTAAACCAAAGGACTTTTTGCTACATGTGCCCAATCCTGAATCACCATTGAAACTATTTGCTGATAAATATAATACCTTTACGAAAGGGAAATTAACGGATCTATTACAAAAAATCAATACGAAGACTCCATCTTCGGCGAAATTGCAACAACAAAACCAGGAAAAACAAAGAAAAACTTATGATGATATAATTCCAGAATCCCCAAATCCATTAAAAGAACCACACTTAAGAATTAAAAATTTTACAAAGTCTGGGACATATACTGAAGAACAGTTTTTACAAAATGCGAACAACATATTCAATAATATTCAGAAGCGAGGCTTTAAAATGAATCAAGATATTACGAATGATATAAGTAATGCTGAAAACAGACAGCGTTCAATGTCATCTGCAGTAAATTCTCAATCCACAGCTACCTCAACACCTAAAAATGCTAGAGTAAATGATATTGATAAACTTCCATCCGAAGATGAATACTCTTCGTTCACTAGTGGTTTTGATGAAAAAAATTCTACAGAACTCCAGCAATATAATACAGATGAAGTTCAGACTGAAACTCATCAAAATGAATACACCTCTTTTGATAACAGCAATTCTTTAAGAGGGGAAGAAAATACTAATTATCCACATTTATCGCCTCGTAATTTGCAAACTTTACAAAAGGAACTATCAAATTCAAATGAAAACTCATATACAATTGATGATGGAGATTCAGACGATGAGCATGCAAATGAAAACTTGTATGGTGTGCGGGATGAAAATGAAGGGAAGACGGTTGAACAGAGCCTGAACGAAATGAAATATTTTGCAAATAGACTTGAGGAATTAGAAAGAATGATGAAGAATCTTAATTTAAATGTATATAACGCTGATATTCAAAAATTACTGGACGAGAATGTACGACTAAAGCAAGAATTAGAAAAAAAAAATGATATTAATTTAGAACGTGAACATGGCTGCCAAGTTGACGATATTGATTTCACTCAAGATGACCTAAGTCAAATGCAAAATTTTATTCAATGGAAACGAGCATCTCAATTGAGGTTACAGAATAATAATTCATTGAATGGTTCTCCTGTTCATAAATCGAAAGAGAAATCTGTTGATCGTCGCCCTATTATTAAAGGTAGGGTAGAGCCAGGAATAGAATTACCGGTTGCTTATAATAATATGATTCTTGACATAAAGAACCAGAAATGGATAGCGAACGACAAAGAAAATCAGTATCATGGTAGTTTGGATTCTATTGAAGATTTGTTGACACGCTCTGAAGAAGAAGAATTAGGTAGAAGTGATGTACAACACACTTTTACCGAGAGTAAACCATTCAAGAATGTGAATAAATCTACCAGAAGAAATAATGATAGTAAATTGGAAGTTTCATTTAACCTACCTAATACAGGAAATGACAGCGATGAAAATGATTGTGACAACAAATCTTCGTTCAATAATGTTACACATGTTTCACAAATTAATGATATGACATTTTCGCAGACCAAGAAGAAATTAGTGGCTGTTATAACAGAGATCTTATCAATTAGAGAAAACTTCAGATCAATTGACTGGGGAAAGATTATGGATATTTCTATGATAGGGTATCAATTGGATAGTATCAAGGATTTAAATAAATTTCTTCCAAAATTGAACAAGATAGATCTTTCCGATAATAATATTAAATTCTTAGATGGCCTTCCAAAGAGAGTTTTTAATTTGAATATTTCAAATAATGATATCGAACACATGACATCCTTTAATAATTATCACGATTTGCAACATTTGAATGTATCTTTCAATAAAATGACTAATCTTTCAAATGTTAGTAGCAACTTTCATTTAACAGAATTAATTGCCTCTAATAATCAATTAATGTCCATTGATGGTGTCAGAATGTTAGAAAACTTGACAAAGCTCGATGTCTCTCAAAATGATCTAATGGGAGAAGTTAATTTTAATATTTTCAATCTAATAAATTTACAGGAATTAAATCTATCTGAAAATAACATCCAATCGCTTACCGGCTTAGAATGTTTATCGAACTTGAGGATATTGAATGCTAACGAAAACCAAATTACACATATTTCATGCATAGGAAAGCATTTACATTTGAAGAAATTGTTACTTAAGCTGAATAATCTAAAGAAGTTGAATTTGGAACCATATCCACTCTTAAGATGTATCAGAGTTGACGGAAATAATTTAAATGTGGTTACTGATTTTAAAAAATTAAAGCATTTGGAAGAACTTTCATGCAAGTCTCAAAGCAATTCATGTGTAATAACGAATATGTTGAATGGATCTACTGATATACTGAAATTAGACTTATCTGGAAATTCACATTTTAATCTATTTCCTAATGATTCAAGGACCAATACATTGAATCAGAGTATTTATTACAAGCCATTCTTAAATTTAAATGTTCTTATATTGTCAGCAATGAACCTCTCTAAACTCCCAGTCGAATTTGCGTCTTCATTTCCAAATATCAGAGAGCTAAATTTAAATTTTAATAACTTGTGTAACATTTCAGCGTTATCAAAGATGAAAAATATTAAAAGGTTATACTTAGTAAGCAACAATGTGAGTGAAATAGGCAGTATTGTTGAGAGTTTGAAAGGCGTAAGGGACACTATAAAGGTATTAGATTTAAGATTAAATCCTATTAATATTTCAGTTTACCCTTATGTCTTTAACCCTCATGAATTAGATTATTCACAACTAGAAATAGACAATTCCACGGGAGGAGCTCCGATACAATTAGAAACATTAGATGACATAGAGAGTTTTGCAATTCATTACCAGTCGTTAACAAAAAACCATGAAGATTGGTCTGAAAGAGATTCGAGGTTTTTTGCTCGCTTGAAATCTGATGCCAACTTGGAAAAGGCAAAACACAGGTTTAAGTATGAAACTTTGTTAATTAACTTCTTCAATCACTTGAGAAAATTAGATGGTGGTATGATCACATACGAAAAAAGAAAATCCTTCAGAAAGTCTAAACAGGAAGATATGGCTGAAATGTCATTAATTGCCTAACCATGTAATTTTGTTAAATATGAGGAAAAGAACCGATATAACCAATACATATGTCTAAGAAATCGGCTTACTGAAGACTACTGTCTTCTTAAATATGTTAATAATTTTCTATATACATTTCTTTTTTAAGAAGTAGATTTACAAACATTTTTCTGATAAAATTGCTAATGGGCTCTTGTATCCGTGAGAACAAGTCCAATCTTCTAATGTACGGATTTTGCATGCATTGTTTATATACATCAACATGCTTCTTACAATAATAAAGGAATTTTTTTGTGATTGACAGGTTTTTAATAAATAGATTATGAAGTTATTGCCTAATTGAGTAAGCGAACAAAACTTGACAATCAATTTTTGTTCGATCTGCTTTTCATTCATCGCATCTACACTAATAATCCTTCAATAGATCAAATATAATCAATAATTTGATATTTAAATATTAAGTTGATATATACAAAGAATGTCAGGTGAAAGTTGGTATGTAGATGATTTGTTAATAACTCTTGGATATGAAAATTGGTTCATAATTTCATTTTCAGAGTAGTGTGACATTTGTCAAAATGAAAAATAACTAACATCAAAATAGGTTATTTATTTTAGCTGTTGTTGTTAACGCTGTTAACTTGTTTGCTCAAGTTTTTTTTACTATCATGTATTCTGATTTAGAATGTGATTACATTAACCCAATTGAATTGTGTAATAAGTTAAACCCATGGTTTATCCCAGAAGGTGGTTTACATGCTTTCATTACTGCATTATTTTTGGTTAACGGATACTGGTTTGTCTTTTTATTGAATTTGCCATTACTTGCATTTAATGTCAACAAGTTTTTGAACAAGAATCATTTGTTGGATGCAACTGAAATTTTCAGAACTTTATCTAAGCATAAGAAAGAATCGTTTATCAAATTGGGATTCCACTTATTAATGTTCTTCTTCTTGTTGTACAGGATGATTATGGCTTTAATTGCTGATGACAGCTAATAAGTTAGACATTGCAATTGTTTTGTAGCAAGAAATTAAATTATTGAAGTAGCCCATACTTATACAACAAGCATTATAGAATTGGGTGGCTTTCATATAATTCAAATTCAACTTCAGCATAAACATTACTGTGTCTTTTACTTTATATTGTTTTATTATTTCAGTTTTTATCTATTTCTACTATTCGTATTTAATATAGTTTGTAATTAAAGTTTTATTTACCATTATGATAGTTCCTTATCAATCTTACTCAACTTATTATTGATTATGATCAACTTTTTGAACATGCCAGAGCTTGGATTTATTATTTTACTTAAAGTGAAAATATCTCTGTCTATAGTTTCCGCCTTATTGTTCATCATTTGTCCAGATGTTTCTAAAGAATCAATACCTGGTTCATCTTCGTTTACCACATTTGACAAAGAATTTAATTTATTTGTCATCTTATTGAAGCTTTTGAATTTTGATCTCTCGTCTTGATAGTTGCTTCTCATCTTATTTAATTCGGAACCTATATCTGCATGACTTCTCTTCATTTCAAAGATTTTGCTTCGAAGTTGTGATTTTTTCTTTTGAATTTCATTTATCTCTTGTGATATATCATTTATATTAGCATGCGCGTCAAATAAATAACTCAAATGATGCAAAACATGGTTCTTAAACTCGTTATGTATCAAAGATTCGCTCACAAGTTTTGATTCTAAGATTATAGGATTAAAATTTTCTATTAAATGCTTAAGGACATCCAAAGTGTTCACTCTTAATCGTTTGTCTCTATTTTCACTGGTTATTATGCGTTCAGTATTGATATACATAGGTTTCTGGACCTCGTTGGTTTTGGTTTTCGAAAGGGATATTGGTTTTCTTATATCATATGTTGATACCGGAGGCTTGCGTTTCTGAGTAGCGATTCTCGAGCGGGTTATGTTCTTTTCTTGATCTTTCTCTATTGCATAGTTAGGAGAACTCTTACTCAGAATTCTTGCTGACCTTCTAGGAGTGTCAGTAGTCTTCTTCTCGGGAGCACTAGCTTCGGCACCCTTTCGTGGCCTTCCTACTTTTCTTTTTATTTTAGGAGTAATTGCACTCTCTTCCACTTTCGTTTTCCTGGGCCTACCTCTTCCTCTTTTTACTGGTTTGTTAATAAGTTTCTGTGACGAGTTCTCCACGTCATTATCACTAGGTGTATAGCTATCTTCATGAAATGTGTTTTGGTTTAAATCATCGCCATATTGAATATCCTCATCTTGTAAATCCTCGTTAATTCGTTCAGTCATTTTTTCTATCCTCCTCTGATCTGCATTTTCTTCAACTTTATGCGAAGTTGAAAATGGTTCCTTGATGTTGTAAGTCTGTGATGCATCTGATTCATGTGTATTTAGATTCATCTCGTCATTATTCATTTCATTTTCATCTCCTATTGTCGTATGCCTTCTAAACCTAGGCAAGTTTATTATATCTTCATTCTTTATAAGTGCTGATTTCAAGTTGTTTGACACTCTTTCTAGGGTTGATTTACTTTCAGCTTTAGAAATGATCTTAAGTGTATCTACTTGTACATTTCTCTTTCTATAGATTAATTATTAGTAATTAACCTCTGTATTCGTATTCATGTTGTAACATACCCCGGTCCTCGCCTCCTGAATTCCTTTTTAGCTAGTCTATCTTCATTAGACATTATCGATAATAATTCTCTATTTTAATGTTTATTTTTGATAATAAAATTAGTGCAACAAGTCGCACAATATATACAACCATACTATGAATTGAATTGTGTGTAATCATTCTACAGTTGACAGAATCAAAATAGCAAAAAAATTATATTGACAACCATTCACTATCTTTAGAATTTCTTAAGATGCACAGTAAACTATACAATATATAAAATTAACTTAAAAATTATTAAATAATTTATTGTTGGGAGAAGTGTTCCAATAAAATGTTTCTTTCATCGGAATCGTTACCCCAGTTCTTGACAACAACACACGAAGCACCAACAACCTTTCTGGCATTACCTTCTCTGTCTAATTGACATAATCCAGCCCATTCACCTAATAACTTGGCGTCAGAGACCTTAATCAATGGGATCTTTTCTTCTGGTTCGTTACATAAAGCTTCAACTAACTTAATAATAGATTCTTCAGTAACAGAGTCACATAAGACACACAATTGGGCTTCACCTCTGGATAAAGCCTTAGAAGCTTCTCTTAAACCTCTAGCTAAACCATCGTGAACTAAAGAAGTTCTTAAGACAACTTTTAAAGCATCTTCGATGGAAATAGAGCCGGATTCTTGTTGCTCAACGGCAACTTCTTCGACAACTGGTTGTTCTTCAACGTCAGACATATTTTGATATAATTAGACTTCTTCGACAGGGATTTTCTGCTCAGTAAAGAGCAAGAAGAACTATTATAAAAAGGTGCACTAAGAAATTTTTCAGTATGTGGTGAGTGTATGAACGATATGAAAAAAATTGAAAATTACACAAAAAAGATTCTTAATCGAGGGCTCAACCCTAGTATACACATGCTATAATCAATGGATCTCCGAACCTCTTGCCTGGGATAACATCTTGATAATTATAAACCATAGCTAACGAGACTTTATAAAAACAACCTGTCAGTGCTTGTAATTTCTACTCATTATTTCAATTAAAGTATGATTTTATAGATAAAATGAGATTCAGAGTAATGTTACATTAAGAAGATAACATACAATGTACGAAAGTGAATCATAGGTTTGAATTATAAATATTAGTAAATTAATGATCAAGCATATAAATAAAGTCCATATTTGGGTCAAATATTTTTGCTATACTGGAACGAGAAATAATCCAATAACATCGAAGGTTTAAAAAGGTGCTAGCTATTAAGACTGAGCTATGGTTATACCCGTAGCATTATAATACGTTCACTGAATCCTCTGTTACAAATACAACTGAACAATCAAGTAAATAGACAACTATAATTCCATTTCGTCTGCACCAAATGGCTCATGGTGTCTATCATCTATATCATCAATGACACTACCAGATATAAGAGCATCGGCATTCGCGGCGGTGGCCGCAACAGCAGTTTTAGCGCCGGCACTTGCAGCTTGGCGATTATTATAATCATCATCTTCATCCTCAAAATCAACATCGAAGAAATCTTCATCAGAACCTGTAATTCTAGAATAAATCAACTTACATTCGCCAATTATACCATCGTAACTCATTTCAGATGATGGCATATTCGAGAAAATAATGTCTTCGGCATCACTGATGGTAGCTGCAGATACATTGTTTTCTGGTGTTGGTGTTAGAATGTTTGATAAGTCAGACTTTACAAAAGTCTTTTGAACATATCCGAGCTTACATACAATCTCTAACTTCTTTTCAGGAACAAAATTCTGTAATGATTCACCTAACTTAAATGAATTCACCAACACAGGTGTACCTTGTGCACTCAATACGAAATCCTTATCATCCAAAACCTCATCTAAATTATTGGACGATTCACGTAATATTGCAGCTTCCATCTTCTCATGGGCACATTCCAAGTCTTGTTTTGCTTTATTCAAATCTTGTTCACTGCTATGGGAGAACCAAACTGCTTGTCCTTCAGGACAAACTCCAGAACCACCATTCTGTATTATAACTTGGACACTTTGTTGGTTATCTGTTGATAAAGAATATGGTGGGAATACAACAATGGCTGAGGTTTCTTGTACTGACATCCATTCTTTGCAATCATTTTTCACAATAGTGACTAATCTGGTCACATTATAAGACTTTAAGTTCTCGGTTATTTCATGATAACTTTGTTGTAAAAACTTAGGCATTTGTGTTGGTGAAACAATCACTTTTTCGTTAATCTTTATATTACTGCCATCATTGAACTTTGCGATTTTCAGTTGTGGATCATAATCTACTAAAGTGGTGTTTAGCTTGTAAGTTGTACCAGCAACCGCAGCACTACGACAAAATCCTTGTGAAAGTTCACCAGGACCACCATATTTCAGAACCATCACTGGGAAATTACCATAAACATCAAACGAAATCAAAAATCGCTTAATTCTAGTTATCGCTTCAGGTGTCTTTGTTGATGTTTTCGTACATAAACCAATTGAATAGACTAATTCATTAATTTGGGGAGTCGCAAGGTTAAAATTTTTCGATAAAAATTCACCGATTGGAACATTAGCATTTTCAAGTAAAATATCCTTTTTTGTAGAATCATTGTTATCTTGTAAAACAAACTTTAAAAACTTCATAAGGTATCTCTTTGTCACCAACGATAACGATTGGTCCGTAAAAATGTCTTCCTTTGTAGTGTTTGAAATTTTCTTGTTAAAGTTATCGTTTTCGAAAACATGGAAGTTACTTAAACTCTGAAATTCCAAATACTTATAAACACGGGACTTAATCAAAAGCGACAATAAGTCAGATTGGGTAAACATGACCTTCGGTGTCAAGTCAATTCCATAATCCTTACTGTGGAATTGATCTTGGAGCTTGCCTCCGGGTATATAAAACTGTGCATCTTGAAAATGCTGAATCTTGCCCTGATTGACTTCCATACACCATTTCTTCAATTGATCAATGGTTAATGTCGATGTCAGATCACCGTAGTATTGTTTGTTATCGATGTGCAATATTTCAACGCCCTGCCACGATAATGCAGCTGCCAAAATACTCTCCACCAACCCGGTCCCCATGACCAATACATCACAATGATCCATTTTCAAGCTGTGCTCTTGAGGTTTCTCCAAACCCGCCAAATGTGGGATCACGGGCGCAATGTACGGAACACTAGGTCTTCTTTCCGCCATCGATTTTCGTCTTTCGGATCTGTTGAAAGAACTCATTTTGCTTTATACTGGTATTGCCTCTTTAAGAACTATCAATGATTCAACCTCCTGGAATCGTGTGGCTCTTTAGTTTCACGGAATCTGGATACTGTTCGAATGTTCACCTGTCTATCAAAACGCAATCCTCAAATGACCGTTTCCGTTCTTTTCTCCTTTTTTTCTCTGGACTATTCTCGGAGATAATTTAGACAACTGAGACAGTATGTTTATCACTTGAGCAATCGAATATCTAGAAACAAATTATTCGACTGAATGTTACGATGGCACGAATATATACAATTATATATGTGCTTAGGAAATAATTCTGCTAATTGTAAATACTAGAGATATTATAAATTAAAATTCTTATTAAAACACAATTGTCGACTCGAATTACACCCACGCACAGCTCAACGGTGTAAATTCCTCATTTTCTCGTGTCCGCCATACATTCTACAATGCAATCTCCCGCTTCCGGTTTCCAATGATATCATTTATATACGATAGTCATATATACGACACTAACAATAACAATATGTCTACTTCCTGGCCTTCAATTTTCTGAATTAAAGAAGCAAAGGATATCTTCGAATACTGAGTCACCGTAAGCTGGGTTCCGTCGGTTAAAATTCAATACAATACTAGAGCCGATTGTTTCTATTAGGGGGTTCTTCCGGCAGGCCCAAAATAAAATTAGAGAGCCTGAGACATTTATGGACCCTCACGAAGACAATAGCGGGGGTTGATAGCGATGTGCGATGACCTCCAGCGAGAACCAAATGGGTACCCGCGGACAATCAGTAGAGTCAATTCCAAAAAGTTCGCAATGGCTCGCGGCAAACACTACGTTATTAAAAAAACACCGATCAAAATAGAAAGTGGACATTTCTTCCAAAATGACACTCAAAAAATGAAAAATTGAACTATTTCATATATTTTCCAGCTGCTATTTTGCATGTTATTTTGGCGATTTTTGCAGCAAAGTTGGAAATTAGAACAAAAGCATGTTTTAACTAATTTGTAAAAATAAAATTGTAAAGTTAAGTTAAATTAAACTTTTAATTTTATTTGACTTTAATTTTATGGATTAACTACGTTCTATATAAACATACCATCGCAACGATTATTGAAAAGGGGGGGGGGGGGGAAATTGATTTAGCACTGGAAGAAACACGTGCGATCATGTTAGCGAGAACCAACGCAGATTTCTTGAGTATGTGCACCAGGAAGCAATATACTGTAGCGAAGATTAAGCTTCGAACGAACACCTAAATACATAGACTTGCACATAAATACGATCATTATGGATCCAGAATTACAAGCGAAACCTAGTGGGTCGTTACTCTTGGCGTGGCAAGTGAAGGACAAACATTGTCTAGTGATTGGCGGAGGAGATGTTGCATTAAGTCGAATCCAGCACTTGATTCGGGCGCAAGCCAGAATTACGGTAATTGGTGGGGTCAGCGAAAAGGGTATAAACCCAGAAATTGTCCTGTTGTACAGGCAAGGGCATATCTATAAGTTGGAAGAAAGGGATTACAAGTCGTCGGACTTGGTCATGTACGAACGACAAAAGATTCAATTTGACGGACAAAATGCGTTCGTGCATGATTTGATTAGCAGTAAGCACTACAAGGAAATAGACGAACAGGTGAAGAACGAGGTTTTTGCAAATGTATGCTGTTGCATAGATGACTACGAGTTGTCGACTAAGATATACTACCAGTGTAAGGTTTTGAGGTTGCCTGTTAACATAGCTGATAAACCTCCATTGTGCGACTTCTACTTCGGGAGCATGTTCAACCAGGATAATTTGCAGATAATGATTTCGACAAACGGCAAATCACCGAGACTCCTGAAGCTTATCAAGGACAATATTGCAAAGCAATTTGAAGGTATCGACTTGAATAAGGCAGTTGAGAATTTGGGGTTGATAAGATCAAGGTTAAGAGAAACGGTGGTCATAGATGACGACTTGTTAAGCATAGATACAAGAATGTCATGGATTAAGAATCTAACCGACTTTTTTACCCTTAAGCAATGGAGTAGTTTGGAATTGGTAGCAGACGGCGATAATAAGTACACGAAGGTTGATAGAGCAATTAATTACTTCCCAGAATATCCTCCACAAGACTTCGATAAATTCAAACAGGCAATTTACAATTAGTAAAACATAATATAAATAGTTAATTAAATAAGCATTTTCGTATTTAATTATACATTAACGTTAGTATCTAAATCTTCGTGGATAAATATTTTGTTGCCGCCACCGCCTACATAGTCTGTCACGATATGCCCGTCACCTCTCAATTGGTATTGATAACTCATTAGTCCTTCCAAACCAACTGGTCCTCTAGCATGAATTTTATTAGTACTAATTCCAACTTCAGTTCCAAAACCGTATCTAAACCCATCTGCGAAACGGGTTGAACAGTTCCAGTAAACGCCAGCAGAATCAATAGCTTTCATAAATGTTTCAGCGGTAGTTTTGTTCTCAGTGATAATACTCTCCGTGTGCTTTGAGGAGTGTAAATTAATATGACCAATGGCTTCGGTTGCTGAAGCAACAGGCTTTGCGGAAATATCGAGCGATAAATATTCCCTGTCAAACGCATCATCTGCTGCATCCTTGATAAACTCTTGATTGAAGTTTGCAAGCTTCGACTTTATTTCTGGGACAGCGTGGACAGTGACTTTAGCATCAATTAAAGCATTAATAATCTTGGTTAACTTTTTATTATCATTTGCGATATCTTGGTGAATCAAAAGTTGTTCGACGGCGTTACATCCCGCAGGGTAATTTGTTTTAGAATCAACTAGCACTTTCGTGGCCTTATTCAAATCGGCTTCCTTATCAATGTAAATTGAACATATACCGTCAGCATGACCTAAAACTGGAATTTTCGTGTTCGATTTAATATTACGAACTAACTCGTTGGACCCCCTAGGAATAACCAAGTCGATGTATTTGTCTTGCAGCAACAAGTCACCAACCTCTTCTCTCGATTGAATCAATTGGATCGCTGATCCGGGAACATCAGTTTCCTTATCTAATGTTGTATTAACAATGTCACTCATGATCTTGAAGGTTTGGTACGACTCCTTACCTCCCTTTAATATAGCCGCATTACCCGACTTGATTGCCAATGCAGTGATATTGGCAATGACTTCTGGTCTCGATTCAAATATAATCAATAAAACCCCAATAGGAGCTGACACACGGTATAAGTTTAATCCTTCGTCGATCTTTTTAGCTAAGGTACATTTTCCAACTGGGTCGGGCAAGTTAGCAACGTCCAAAATTCCTTGTAACATAGTATCAAATTTGCCGCTATTTGATAAGTCCAATCTCTTAATTAATGATGGCTGCAAATTACCTTTAACGGCATCATTCATATCAATCTTATTTGCTTCTATAATTTGATCCTTGCTCTTCTGTAACATATCATGGATTTTTTGCAACGCAGATGATCGTTGTTCGTTGGATAAAGTCTTCAAACGTGAAAATGCGCTATTCGCATCCTTTGCAATTGATTCAGCCATTTCAAACTTACAGTTGTTCTATCTCTTCAGTAAGATCCACTTTGCCTTCTACATGAGTCAAATCCTTACCAAAAAACAATATGGCACGTGATTAATCTAAGTCGATCATAATTTTGATTTAGTATTTATTTACTTTTTCTTTCTGAAAGGTTTATATTGGTCTAATTCAAATTCAACTGGCGTAGGATAATCCATATAGCACAAATATAAACTATCGGGCCAATTAACGATTTGAATTGATCTCGGGTGAATTAAAAGTGAAATTGAAACCTAAATAT
Organism: Debaryomyces coudertii; assembly: GCA_030564605.1. Lineage (NCBI taxonomy): Eukaryota > Fungi > Ascomycota > Pichiomycetes > Serinales > Debaryomycetaceae > Debaryomyces > Debaryomyces coudertii. The sequence continues at coordinate 17,350 of JAKTYF010000032.1, forward strand.
GTCTTATCCTATTAATAATGATAAAGATGAGAATAGGGTGAACACTGTGAATAAGAATCATACTAATCCATTTTCAGAGCCAGAGAACCTTATAGATTTGGATTTAGATAACACTAGCAACATGTATAATACAAAAGTTGAAAATAGTCCATATAGCCACATAACTTCTCAACAACAGCACACTCAGCCTGGTAATCCATTCGAGGATAACTTCATCATATCAGATGAGGAAATAGAAGGCGACGATACTCTCGAATCGTTGGGAAACGGATCTAGTAGTCAGAGGAAGGTCCCCTTATTGAACACTGCGAATGACAAATCTCAACAAAAATCTGGGTTGTTTGGCGGATTACTTGCAAATAGGAATGACGAATATATTGGAATGGAGAATGGTCCAAATGAAGCGAAATTTAAGGATAATAATTTGAAGGATAGTCTGTCAGATTTTGACATCAGGAAGATTTACCGCAAGACTAAGGCCAAATTTTCCCGTTCAAATGCTGCTGCCGACAATACATCCACAGTCTATAAAGAACCAAGACATGTACATATAATGAACCATGCGCAGAATTCCTCCTTCAAATACTATGACAATCATATCTCTACAACGAAGTATAACTTTGCTACATTTGTGCCAAAATTTTTATTTGAACAATTCAGCAAGTATGCCAATTTGTTTTTCCTATTCACATCTATTATTCAACAAGTTCCAAACGTATCACCCACCAATAGATACACTACTATTGGCACGTTGACTATTGTGTTATTGGTGTCGGCCATCAAGGAAATAATGGAAGATTTAAAAAGAGCGGGAGCTGACAGAGAATTAAATAATACGAAAGTATTGGTCTTGGATCCAAATACAGGAGTATTCAATATTAAGAAATGGATCCAAGTTAAAGTAGGTGACATAGTAAAGGTTAATAATGAAGAACCTTTTCCAGCAGATTTATTGTTGATGAGTTCTTCTGAGCCTGAAGGCTTATGTTACATTGAAACTGCAAATCTTGATGGTGAAACGAATTTAAAAATCAAGCAAGCTAAGTCAGAAACATCATACTTGGTAAATCCTAGAGACATAATGAGTGATTTATCAAGGTCTCTGATATTGTCTGAACAACCTAACTCGTCATTATATACGTACGAAGGAAATTTAAAAAACTTCGCATCGGTAGGCGATATCCTGTTAAATCCAGATCAATTGTTATTGAGAGGAGCAACGTTAAGGAACACTCAATGGATTCATGGCGTTGTGATTTTTACAGGTCATGAAACTAAGTTAATGCGTAATGCTACTGCAACACCAATTAAGAAAACAGACGTTGAAAGAATTATTAATTTACAGATTATCGCGTTATTCTCGATTTTGATAATATTATCTTTCGTGTCCTCAATTGGAAATGTTATAAAAATTAGTGTGGATAGCAAGGAATTGGAATATTTAATGTTAGGAGGTACTAACAAAGCATCTTTGTTTTTCAAGAACCTTTTAACTTACTGTATTTTGTTTTCTAATTTGGTTCCAATATCGTTGTTTGTTACTGTTGAAATTATCAAATACTACCAGGCATATATGATTGGGAGTGATCTTGATATGTATTATGCGGAAACGGATACACCAACTGGGGTGAGAACATCATCATTGGTTGAAGAATTGGGTCAAATTGATTTCATATTTAGTGACAAAACCGGTACGTTAACTAGAAACATTATGGAATTTAAGTGTTGCTCAATCGGTGGTAAGTGCTATACGGAAGAAATTACGGAAGATAACCAAGTTCAATTAATAGATGGAATTGAAGTTGGATTTTATAAGTTTGATAATCTTTATGAACATTTAAGAGATACGTCGCTGCAGCAATCCGCTGTGATTAATGAATTCTTTACTCTTTTAAGTGCTTGTCATACGGTTATTCCCGAAGTGAATGATATGGATGGTAGTATTAAATATCAAGCGGCCTCTCCTGATGAGGGTGCATTGGTTCAGGGTGCAGCAGATTTAGGCTACAAGTTTACCATTCGTAAACCAAAAGGTATCACGATTAGAAATACTTTGACCGGTGCGGATTCTGAATATGAATTATTAAATATATGTGAATTTAATTCGACAAGAAAAAGAATGTCTGCAATTTTCAGATGCCCAGACGGTGTTATTCGGTTATTTTGCAAAGGTGCTGATACTGTTATTTTAGAAAGGTTATCAGATGATGGTCGTCCATTCGTTGATGCAACATTGACTCATTTAGAAAGTTTTGCAGCTGAGGGCTTAAGAACTTTATGTATTGCTTCAAAAATTATCTCCGAAGAACAATATGAATCCTGGTCTAGAAGATATTACGAGGCCTCAACTTCATTGGAAAATAGGTCTGAGAGGTTGGATGAAATTGCGGACGTCATTGAAAACGACTTATTCTTGTTAGGAGCAACAGCTATTGAAGATAAGTTGCAAGACGGGGTTCCAGAAACAATTCACACTTTACAGACTGCAGGTGTTAAGATCTGGGTTCTTACTGGTGACAGACAAGAAACTGCTATTAATATTGGTATGTCCTGTAAATTATTGAGTGAAGATATGAATCTATTAATTATAAATGAAGAGACTAAAAACGACACAAAATTAAATCTACAAGAAAAGTTGTCAGCTATTCAAGAACATCAATATGATATGGAAGATGATTCGTTGGAATCTTCATTAGCCTTAATAATTGATGGGCACTCTTTGACTTATGCCTTAGAACCGGACCTAGAAGACATGTTTATTCAGTTAGGTACTCTTTGCAAGGCTGTTATCTGTTGTCGTGTTTCACCTTTGCAAAAGGCACTAGTTGTTAAAATGGTTAAAAGAAAGAAGAAGGATTCTTTGCTTCTTGCAATTGGTGATGGTGCCAATGATGTGTCGATGATTCAAGCAGCGCACGTTGGTGTCGGTATTAGTGGTCAAGAGGGTATGCAAGCGGCTAGAAGTGCAGATGTTTCTATTGGACAGTTTAAATACTTAAAAAAATTATTACTAGTTCATGGCGCTTGGTCGTATCAGCGTATCTCAAATGCAATCCTTTACTCTTTTTACAAGAACATTACATTATACATGACACAATTTTGGTTCGTCTTCGCTAATTGTTTTTCAGGTCAGTCGATAATTGAATCATGGACATTGACATTCTATAATGTCTTCTTCACAGTATTTCCACCGTTTGTTATGGGTGTTTTTGATCAATTTGTTAATGCAAGATTATTGGATCGTTATCCTCAATTATACCAATTAGGACAAAAGAAGAAATTTTTCAATGTATCCATATTTTGGGGTTGGATTGCTAATGGATTTTATCATTCCGCTATTATTTTCTTGTGTTCAGTATTTATTTACCAGCATGGTGATCAATTAAGTAGTGGTTTGGTTGCGAATAACTGGGCTTGGGGTACAACAGTTTTTACCACATGTACTTTGACGGCATTGGGTAAGGCTGCATTAGTTGTCACCATGTGGACTAAATTCACATTGCTTGCAATCCCTGGCTCTTTCCTTTTGTGGATAGGTATCTTCCCGGCATATGCTACTGTTGCCCCTATGATTAATGTTTCTCAAGAATATCGTGGCGTATTGAACGCTACCTATCCATCTCTTACCTTCTGGAGTATGGTTTTTGGTGTGTCTGTCTTATGTCTCATTAGAGATTTTGCATGGAAGTTTTTCAAAAGAAGCTACAGCCCTGAAAGTTACCATTATGTCCAGGAAATTCAAAAATATAATATCCAAGATTATAGACCAAGAATGGAACAATTCCAAAAGGCTATTAGAAAAGTGAGACAAGTCCAAAGAATAAAGAAACAAAGAGGGTTTGCATTTTCACAAGTTGATAACCAAAATCAAGAAAAAATTATAAGATTGTATGACACAACTAAAAAGAGAGGGGCTTTCGGTGAATTATCTGAAGGTAACTAAGTTTATACAATCAACCCAAAACTTTATAGCATATTCATTAATCATTAATTTTGTATCAAGATACTGAAGTGTTGAATCAATAGCATTTAATTTATCTTTACACGACTTTTTTCTTTCCAACTTAAATTTTTATTATAATACCGAGTATGGCTCATTTCCAAGTAATCGGTTACATTAAAACATTACATATTGATTCACTTGTGTAATGAGTGAACAACCAGTAGCTGATAAGATGCCATCGTCGGAAAACGTTGCTTCCGATGTTGCTACACCTGCAGTGATGGGAGAAACGCAGCTTTCAAATAAAGAATTAAAAGAATTGAAGAAGAAAGAAAAGGCTGCCAAAAGAGCAGCACAAAAAGAGGCCAGTGGTATAACCCCAGAGCAGCAGGATCAGTTGGCACAACAAAAAATGGAAAGGAAAAAACAACAACAAACTGCCACTAATACCAATTTAAAAAAGCAATTGAACCAAACATTAATCAAAGATGCCAGTGCAAAGAAAATTCCTGCTTTATTCAGTCACTTGGAAACTAGAGAACAAAGAAATGCATCTTCGCCCACTATCTCTCATATTGTTCATCCAGCGATTTTATCCTTAACCTTGAAATATTCTAATTATAAAATTGTGGGATCCATATCAAGGTTGAGAAATATGTTAGAAACCTTTAAAGTAGTTATCAGTGATTACCAGACACCACCAAATACTTCATTAACAAGACATTTGACAGGTCATTTATCTCACCAAATTGAATACTTAAAGACCGCACGTCCTTTGTCTGTATCAATGGGAAATGCGATTAGATTGTTGAAGCAGGAAATCTCGCATATATCAATTGACACCACAGAGCAACAAGCCAAAGAAATATTAAACCAAAGAATTGATGACCTTATCAAAGAAAAAATTGACTTATCCGATATGCTTATAATTGAAAATGCATCAAAGCATGTTACAGACGGCTCCACAATATTAACTTTCGGTCATTCTCATGTATTAGAAAACTTGTTCAAATACTGTGCAAATCAACAGAACAAGAAATTCAATTTAATTATTGTTGATTCCAGACCATTGTTCGAGGGAAAGAACTTGTTAAGAAACCTAGTCAATACAAACTATTTGCCCAATATAGAAGGTGATATCTCTGATGATGAGTCTATGACTAAGAAAATATACCTGAAACCGATTACGCAAGATCATATTAAGGTGCAATATGTTTTGATTAACTCATTGTCATCTACCATATTAGAAGATGTTGATTGTGTATTTTTAGGTGCACATGCTATGTTATCTAATGGCCGTCTTTTTTCTCGCGTGGGTACTGGTTTAATCGCCATGATGTGTCACACAAGGAACATCCCTGTATTAGCATTTTGTGAGTCTATTAAATTTTCAGATAAGGTACAATTGGATTCAGTTACGACTAACGAATTGGCCGATAGTGGAGACTTGATACAAGATATTGGTTCAAAGAAGCCTCCACAAAAAAAGTCTTTCGCCTTGGAACAATTTATCAAGCAGTGTGAAGAGGAGAAGGCCAAACAGGCCAGTAGTTCAAATAATAAAGCTAAGTCACAAAAGCTGAAGAATAATACAGAAGATGAAAAATCTAACAATGATGTTGATGAAGATCTTTTAAAGAACTGGCAAAATATTGATAATTTGAATATTTTGAATATCATGTATGATTTGACCCCTCCAGAGTACATTAAAAAAGTTGTTACAGAGTTGGGCGCATTACCACCTTCATCGGTTCCAGTTATTTTAAGAGAATACAAAAGCACATAATATATTTAAATAGAGACTTATATATACCTAGGAGAGTTGTACGATTCGAGATAACGAGATTCTGCGGAAATTCGTGCGCGATCAACAGTTACTATATTTTGCCATTCATAATGAATTTTATATCGATACATACGGAACAAACCTATATTTGAATAGGCAAGTTGTATCAAAGAATCCACAATAGTAATAGTTATTAGTAGCAACAATGAAAGAAAGTGAATTGGCCTTAATTAATAAGGTTGAGCTTCGCATTGCATTAGCCGAAGATGACAAAAAGTTTGAAGAGACATTGAAATTGTATCTTGCACCATTATTATTGAAATTGAGTAGTCCTTATACTGAAGTAAGACAAGCGATATTGAATATAATCCAATACCTAATTCCTCGTATCTCAGCTGCCAGAAATATCAAATTACCAGTAAATGCATTATTAGATCAAGTGAAAAATCCAAAAATCCCCCCAGGAGAAGGACTTTCATTACTAAGGTTATATTCGTTGCTATTTATTTCAAGATTTATTGAGAGGTTATCAGCAGATGAAAAAATGAACTTGGTACCTAAAGTGATAGAGGATATAAGTACGTATCCTACAAGCGTATCAGCAAGATTGTTCAATGTGTTTTGCAAACTCTTAGAATATTGGAAAGTTCCCGAAAGAGACTCAGATAAATACGCGGAAATGGGGAAAATTCTTCAGTTTGATACTCATCCCAATGACGAGAAATTTCTTGCTAAATTAATAGGTAAGTTCTTGTTGTTGCAGCCCAATTCAACATTGACGCCAATTCAATTTCCTGGCTTGAGCATTTCAGACACATCATTTTTTACACAAGATGCTGGTGTATCTTACAAGACTACACAAGAAATATATTCTGTTAAATCACGCTTGTTAGAGTTTTTGAAAGCAGGCTTCAAGTCAAAGAATTTAGCTCTTCCATTATTGATCGCTTCTTGTGATTCATCGTCTTCAATAAGCGATCCGTCGGATATATTTTTCAGAAAGCTTGATTTGAATCTTGAAGATCCAATATTTATTGACTCATTGATAGAATTATTTCTTGGTTCACCTGAAACTTTTATTCCACCTACTAGGCCGGTATTACAGGAAAAGATTCTTGCAGTATTAGTCAAGAGCAAATTGGTAAGCCATCATTCACAAATTTCTAAATTATCCAGTGTTGCATTAGCATCTGATTATTCTAAATTAAAAAGAACGGCTGTTCAGTTTATCAAATGGGTAAGTAAAAATAGCACAGAAAATAATGGCGAGAACTCAAATACGGAATTTAATATTAATATGGCTGCTCAACTCAGGAATAATTTAATGGGCGAGGGTTGGCCTCGATTAGACATGGCGGGAATAAGAAACTATGTGTCAGCTATTGACCAACGTCTGTTACAATATGAAGCATTGGGGAATATTCTCAAATCTAATCCTGATTTGATTACTGAAGATTTTACTTACATTGAGTTTTTGTTTCAGTCTCTTGAAGGAGAAGAATCAGATTTAAGGTCTACCATTCAAGGCGCGTTATCAGGGTTGACTGTTCATTTGCCTAATATATCGCCTACATCTAAAAATAAACTCAAGGCTTTAGCCAAGGAATATTTAAGTTTTGATAAGATTGAGTCTAAAGAAAATTTACAATCGTGTCGTTACGTTGCAATCAAATATATTAATTGTGCCTTTCCATTTAACGATTCAGAAGCGAGAATTCTATGTATACTTGGAACATCAAGCGACAATAGGCCAGATATCGTTGAAGAAGCACAGAAAGGTCTTCATCCACACTGGTTCAACATCTTGCAATCTTCTAATACTTTCGAATTTAGAGCGACATCTGACCTATTAGGCAGTAACTCCAAGGTAGATTTTCCTTCGTTTGCAGATATTGTCTTCACATTGAAGAACGAATTAAATTTAACTAAAAATCAAGAAAATGCAAGGCTATGTAGGTCTATGGGACAAGGCATTCAATTTATTGTTCAAACTTTAGTTATGCAGGCTATTTATGGCAAATCTACTGTGATTGTTCCTGATGATGAATGGTTAGTAAGAATAGAAAAGGCAGTTGAGGTTGATAGAATGGTTATCAACTGTTTGGTAAAGGAAATTGTATTAGTTTCTCAGGAAGATACCATCATGAACGAGACTTGTGAGTCCCATGAAAGTTCATTCAATTCATTTTTATCCATTGTATTTGACTGTTTTGTGGGTCAATATAGAGGCAATAATAATATTTTACCCAATATCACATATGGCTCCATTTTTACAAAGCTTATCTCATTATCACCACCAAAAGTAATTGAAAGGTTGTCTCCATGTATGGCTGAACTATTACTGATATCTAACGATAGATCCCTTAATGAAACGTCATCAACGCAAATTGCTAAATCAATTGGTATTATTGTGAGTCATCCAGTCAATACTGACTCAACTGTCAATGAATTGCTCCATAAGCTAGTAATTCATGAACAGCAAAGTCTGTTGTTAAAATGCAAGTTGCTTTCTGCTGGCTATTTATATTCAAGATTAGTACTTCGTAAAAGGCTTAATTTTATTGACAATGAATTATTTGTCAAGTACTGTGAAACGCTTGCAGATGCACTTAAAAATCTCAATACAATTAATATTGCTTTAGAATGCATTTCACAGTTATCGATGTTTGGCGTTCTAGGTCCAGAGCTTGAAGTTACCCCAAGAGTAAGGGCCTGTGTCAACATCTACATTGATGAAATTAAATCGCGCGTCAAAAGGTGTGATGAGAAGTCAGTTTTGGCCTTGTCTTATTTAGCCATGGTTTCCAATGATAAATCAATGACTGATGAACTCAACGAGCATGAAAAATTAATATATGATACTCATAGTTCGAAGCAAATTGAATATGTATTTACGAGTGGAGAAGCTTTTACCATTTTAGCAGCACGTTGGGATTCGAAGGTCCTTGAGAGACAAATGGATATTCAGGAAGAACATATACTGTATATCCCAAAGGATCTATCAAGGCTTCCACATATTTTGAAAATGACATTACAATCATGTGGTCATACAAAACCTTCTTTAAGAAAAGCTGGTTGCATCTGGTTATTGTCGTTGGTTCAATTCTGTGGCCACCTTGACGATATTAGAAACCAAGCGCCTGAAATTCACCTTGCATTTATGAGATTTCTAGCTGACAGAGATGAGTTAGTTCAAGAGTCAGCATCCCGTGGATTGAGTATCGTCTACGAAATGGGAGATTGTGATTTAAAAGATACATTGGTACGCGGCTTATTGAAGTCATTTACTGATTCAAATTCGTCTTCAGCGTTGGCATCTGGGTCAGTTGGTCATGATACAGAATTGTTTGAGCCTGATCTATTGAAAACAAACGATGGTTCTGTATCTACCTATAAGGATGTCTTAAATTTAGCATCTGATGTTGGTGATCCAAGTTTAGTTTACAAATTTATGTCATTGGCGAAGTCATCTGCATTATGGTCATCAAGGAAAGGGATGGCATTTGGATTGGGATCAATCTTGTCAAAATCTAGTCTTGATGAAATGATTTCATCTAACAAGAATTTAGCTAATAAGTTAATACCGAAGCTATACCGATATAGGTGTGATCCAAATTCGTCTGTTTCTAAATCAATGAATGAAATATGGAATGCATTGATAAAGGACTCTGCAAAAACAATTAATGAAAACTTTGATTTGATCTTGAATGAATTATTAAAAGAAATGGGTAATAAAGAATGGCGAGTTAGACAAGCAAGTACAGCAGCATTGAATGACCTATTGCAAACAGTTTCATTGGTAACTTATGAAGAGAAACTTGAACAAATCTGGAATATGAGTTTTAGAGCAATGGACGATATTAAAGAAAGCGTCCGTAAAGAAGGAACAGGCTTGACAAGATCATTGGCAACAACTTTGACTAGGACTGTTGATGCTAAAGCGGGTGCATCAACTAGTAACGCAACGAAAGTATTGTCTAATTTGATTCCTTTCCTATTAGGCCCTAAGGGGTTGCTCTCAGACGCGGAAGATATCAAGAAATTCGCATTAGAGACGATATTAAAGTTGTGTAAGGTTGGAGGATCTGCAATTAAGCCATTTATACCTGATTTATTAGATAATTTTATTGGATTAATGTCATCACTAGAACCGGAGGTGGTCAATTATCTTGTGTTGAATGCTGATAAGTATAACATGAAAAGTAATGACATTGATGCACAAAGGTTACAAAGCCTTGGACACTCGCCCATGATGGATGCCATCGAAAAATTATTAGACTCACTTGATGATTCCATGATGACAAAGACAATAAGAATCTTACAACAATCTATTAAAAAATCGATTGGGTTACCTTCGAAAGTTTGCGGTAGTAGAGTTTTAGTAAGTTTAGTTACAAAACATCTTGAACTTATCAAGCCCTATGGTGACCAATTATTAAAAATATGCATTAATCAACTTAATGACAAAAACGATACCATTGCATCATCTTATGCCACGGCCGCAGGCTATTTGTGTCGAATTTCATCAATTGATAAAATTATTGAATATTCTAATATTTTACTGAAACTTTACTTTGAAGGAGAAGACGATAGAAGTAGGGTGATTGCAGCCATCGGTAGTGAAAGTATGTCAAAATATTCTGGTGATAAGTTTGAACTAGTTTTATCGGCGTTTTTGCCCTTGGCATTCATTGGAAAACATGACAACGTCAAATCAGTGAAACAACCATTTGAAAAGGAGTGGATCGAAAGTACATCGGGAAATAATTCGATTAAATTATACATTAAAGAAATTTGTAACATTTGCGAAACGTATTTGAATTCTAACCAGTATGGAATAAGAATTACAATTGGAAAGGCTATAGTAGCATTATGCAATTCTATTGAAGAGACGTCTGCATTTACTCAAAGTATCATGGAAGAATTACTTAATATTCTAATCGGGGCTTGTAACGGAAAATCTTGGTCAGGGAAAGAATTGATCTTAGAATCACTTGTATCTCTTTCATCTAAATCTAAAAGCTTAGTTAATAATAACTACCAGTTGTTAAACAAAGTAAATAAGGTAGTATTGACCGAAGCCAAGAGAAGAAATAAGGAGTATCAGAAACATGCAGTTAAACTTATGGGTAAATATTTACAACATTTCCCGTCTGAAGAATTAATAGAAACATACATTGACATTATGTCCGACATCTTGTCTGATATTTATTATGATGATTCAGATGATGAGATGGAAGATGTTAGGTCCAACAAGTCGATGGTAAAATTAGAAGAGGAAAGATTATTGTTCATTAGAAACCTTTTCGAGACAATAGTCATTCCAGTTGATAATAAATTGTGCAATCTAACTTTGCTGAGCTCGATAAATTTATTCAAGGGGAAAATCGATATAACCTGGAGATCCAAGGTGCAAATTAATGAAAATCTCCTGAGTTTTGTGAAGAAAATTAATGATAGCGACCAAGTTATCAATAAGGAACTTCTTGAATTATTACAGGATAATTGGAAATCATTAGAACAGCTTTGTTTGAAGTTAAATAACATTGACAATGTTAAGATACAGTTCATAAGATTTAGCAAAGTGTTTACGGTTTACTTAGAGAACGTGAATGAGGTCAAAAATGCAGAATTGGTGACAAAATCCTTAGCAGAATTTCAGAAGACTGAAACTTCAACTGTTGTCCAAAGTGAGTTGATCAAACCTTGTAATTGAAGTCTGTACATTAATGTATGAAGGTATCGTAAATTTAGATATAGAAACATTTAAAGATCCAGCTAATAATCATTAGAAATCTACAATTTGAATGTATTTATACAATCATAAAAAAATATATTAACTATATAACTTATTGACCACCTCTCAATCTCAAAACCAAGTGTAAAGTAGATTCTTTTTGGATGTTGTAATCAGATAATGTTCTGCCGTCCTCTAACTGTTTACCGGCAAAAATCAATCTTTGTTGGTCTGGTGGAATACCTTCCTTGTCTTGAATCTTGGACTTGACGTTATCAATGGTATCTGATGATTCGACTTCTAAGGTAATAGTCTTACCTGTTAATGTTTTAACGAAGATTTGCATACCACCTCTCAATCTCAAAACTAAATGTAAAGTAGACTCTTTTTGGATGTTGTAATCAGATAATGTTCTGCCGTCCTCTAACTGTTTACCGGCAAAAATCAATCTTTGTTGGTCTGGTGGAATACCTTCCTTGTCTTGAATCTTGGACTTGACGTTATCAATAGTGTCCGACGATTCAACTTCTAAGGTAATAGTCTTACCTGTTAATGTTTTAACGAAGATTTGCATATTTATTATTGATTATTAAATTAACTAATTAGTTAAAAGTATAAGAAAGATATTATTAACGTTTGATCTGAGTGGCAATAAACCCCTTTATATATTGTGAGCTGTAGATAATCAATTATATGTCACGTGCCAATACTTAACAACAGAGTAAAAAGAAATTCATAACTTCACCTAATCCGGAACGTTCTTTTTTTCGCATTCAAATAGAAGAAAATGTCACATCATGCACCTGATAACAAGTTACGCATGTTAACAGCTTATCAAACCTTAAAAACTAGCCTATTTAGTGATCAAGTGTACTCTAAGTTCTAGTTGTTTAAATCAAAGAGAGTAGCACAAGGAATTATAAAAGAAGCTATAGGGAAAAATAGGCTGACATTGTATGAATTATAGAAACATGAATGAAACGCCGGAATTTCACCAAGGGCCTAATAATACAGCGATAAGCATGTTTGCTGTGGAGTATTATAACGATGAGGATACGAGTATATAATAAGTCGGCAAATAGAAAGAGGCCAAAAAACTGAAAGCATGTTGTATCATCCATCTAGAATGAAAGATGAAAACAAAGCAGTGACGGCACTACAGCGAAGAGTGACCCTAGTGCAATATATACCAGCCATATTTTTTCTTCATGCAATATCATGAGTCAAGTGATTTTCTTATTTAATGCCCGAGTAGTTTGCAATAGAATAACTACGTATAGGAAGCCATTACGATTTATGGACAGACAGACTCGGATATTCCTGGTCATATTTATTTAATGTTGGTTATTTTCCATTTTGCATATATGATATTTTTGTAAAAATATTAGTTTGCAATGTTCGATTGAAACAACCTGAGACACCACTTTGACTACGTCCAATATGGTACCTCCTAGTTTGCAATTTTATACGATATAGCAGCCCCTATGGACTAATATCCTGTGACATCGTTCTGGACACGACGAAAATCTTTCTGGTTTGTGCACATTGATTACTTTTTCCGAAAATTCACCAACCCAAATTTATTGGAAACTGGTCGTAAGACTAATCAAATACATATATTTTATATACATTTTGTGTATATTATATACCATTAGACATACATATATACAAAGATATATGTACTTTCATTTAACCACTTTTTCTGTCTTCAAGTCATATCCATAATGTATTAAAATTCACAATTATTTATAACACTCGATATATTATTGGTTTAGTATGTCCCAAAATTTCATTAATATTGATAACTCAAGTCCTAATTTAAATTTGAATAAATCACCTACAAATATAAAACCAGGTAGTAGTATTATGTCTGACGAATCAACCACCAAAGGTAACTCCAATCATTCATTCATTGCAGGTAAAATAGAAAACGCCCCATTCGGTGACACAGACAATGGCCTAATAACTGATTCACGAAGATACATTGTTACAGATAGTATTGAAAGACAAGGAAATGGTACAAGTAGCCAAGTGAACGAGTTCTCGACAACACACATCAAGTCTGAATGTGACGCAATTGATGACGAGAATGATGCTAGCTCTGAAGATACATTCAAACACGGTCAACCATCGTTTAGCTACGATTCAGAAATTTTTCAACTTTGCCAACATTATCTCAATACGAAGAATCATCAAGGGTTAGCATTGGTTGCGAGGCAAAAGGGGTTGCCACCATTTTTGAGATTTAAGATTTGGCCCATACTATTGAAACACCATCCATTCGTTGTAAATCCTTTTATTGAACCTGATAATGAAATTAATAATGATAATGATAATGATCCTAGTGAGGATATTAAACAGGATATTAAGAGAGATTTATTAAAATATATTCATCGTTTAAATTATTCGAATTTAATAAATTTGAATACCGCATCACAAGCGGAGCAAGAGGTCTTCAAGATTTTGGAATCAGCAATCTTTAAGTTTGTTAACAAATGGGGCAAAATAATTAAATATGACCATGCATTGACTTGGATTGCATTAGGGCTTGCTGAATGGTTTCCGCCGATCCCAAATACATCATGGGTTTTGGTTGGTAGAGATTTTCCATCATCTAAAACATCTTGTATCAAGAATCTATTTGATGATTATTCAAATTATATCAATAATATTCCAAACCTCAATGAATATCTTGAAGACCTAGTTAATGATAAGGAAATTATTAATATGTCATTCCATGATGTCTATGAACGCTTGGTATTGGTTCTATTACATGCACCTGAGGAAAAGATCAGAAATAAATCGAAGGATTTATTGGCAACAAAGAAAATCAATAGAAAGGTCTTACCCATCAATGGTGGTACTATAGAAGAAAGGGTTTCGTTCTTTATCTATTGTTTTAGAAAATTATTGCCTGAGCTATCACAATACTTTCAAGAAGAACAAATTTTAAATAAATTTGGTAGTCATGATGATGAATGGCTAATCTGGTGGTTAAAATGGTGTGGTTCGAAAGTGTGGTCAAGGTTAGACAGAGGCAGAATCTGGGATTTGATATTTGGTTGGAGGTTACAGAATTTCAAGAAATCCAGCTCATATTATTTGGAAAAACTAAATTTGTCAAATAACTTGATTAATAAACTAGGACCTGATATTTTTTGGTCTGTAAGTAATGATAATGATGACCTGACAACGGAGAATTTTAAGAAATCGAACTCATTTAAGGATTTGATAAATGAATTAAATATAAACGAATCATCGAGTTCAAATTCACCAACGTCGAATTCACCACTGAGTTCTATAATTAATGAGGACCTACTTCCACTCCTGCCATTATCCTCATCACCATCGTCGGCTCATATTACAGCAGCTGATAATTTTAACATTCCATTCTCAAAATTGGATCTTCATGTAGAATTGTTGTTTGTTACATTGGCATTATTAAAGTCTAAGGAAAATACATTAATGGAATTAGATCAGCATGAAATTAGACAGTTCTTATCGAGATTACCTACAAAGTCATTGAATATTAGCAATAGGTATAAACATTTCAAGCCTCACGAATCAGACGTGAACAGTAATATTGTTTCAAATGACTCAAGAAACAATCATAAAATTGATTTCATGGATAACATTATTAATGAATCAGGAGAATTATGGAGGAAATGGTTGTGGCTGGAAATGATTGATGACAACTGATGGGTATTCTTCCATCGAGTTGACGGTAGAAGTTATATGTTGGTCTATATAACATTTCTCATGTTAGAATGGATATTCCTTATTTGACAAGTGAGGATTAAGTTCGGGAAGATTTGGCTTAGATTATATTCTTGTTTATAGATAATCAGAATTTTTTGGCAAACTTTTTTTTTTAAAACAAGATTGCTTTCTTTTCTTAGGGATATAAAATTAAGAATACGATTAAAATACAAAGGGAAAATATAACCACAACGATGGATATAAAAAATTATGACAAGTCATTAAAATAGAGGTATATGTATAGGTTGGATATATAATTAATGACCAGACACGACCCTTGAAATATTTGATGTACAATTTTGATAGCGATGAGATGAGTAAAAACATTATCAAGAATTATCAGCGAAATGAGCAAGGAAGAAATTGAAATAAAAAGGGAATCCAAGAAAGATAAGAGAGAATCCAAGAAGGATAAGAAGGAAGTCAAGAAGGAAAAGAAAGAAGTCAAGAAGGAAAAGGGGGAAGTCAAGAAGGAAAAGAAACAAAACAGAGAAACAGTTCATGAAGCGAGCGACGATGAGAGTAACAATCATAGTGGCAGTGACGAAGAAATTTCCATCAATTTGAATGCAGGTGTGCCATTATCTAAGAAACAAAAACGTTTATTGAAAAAGGGTAAATTGAATCTTGAAAAATTGGCTAAGAAAAACCCACCTCCAAAGCCTATCTTAACGGAAGAAGAACAAATCAAGGAAGACGCTGAAGTGAATAAAAAATCAGAATATGGTGTTTGGATTGGTAATTTATCATTTGATACTACGAAAGAAGATCTCATAAGATTCATTATGGGAAAAACCAGTGCGTATAGTGATGAAGATAATGATGCGCTTACGAAGATAGAGCAAGTCGATTTTGTAAGAATAAATATTCCAAAGAAAGATAATAAAATAAAGGGTTTTGCATACGTTGATCTCCCAAGTGCTAAACATGTTGATACTGTTATCTCATTGAGTGAGTCTCATTTAAATGGTAGAAACTTGTTAATTAAAAACGCCAACTCATTTGAAGGTAGACCGCAAAAGGATTCCAACCTGTTGTCTAAAAATCCTCCATCAAGGATTTTATTTGTTGGAAACTTGTCCTTTGATACAACACAAGATTTATTAAAAGAACACTTCAGGCATTGTGGTGACATTGTCAAGATTAGAATGGCTACCTTTGAAGATACGGGAAAATGTAAGGGCTTTGCATTTATTGATTTCCGTGACGAATCTGGTCCAACAACTGCTTTGAAGTCTAAGTTAGCGAAAAAATTAATTAACAGGCCGCTAAGATTAGAATATGGACAAGATCGATCGAAATTAACTCCTAAGAAGTTTGCAAGAAATAGAGATAATGCTGAATCTCCGGAAAATGATTTAAGTTTGCAGCCAGCATCTCAGGAGTCTACATTCAGAGAAAAAGTAAAACCACAAACATCATCATTCAAGAGAAAATATGAAAGACAAGATAATAATTCCAACAAAAGACAAAAGTCGTCTATAGCGTTAGCTACGGCGCAAAGAGCAAGTGCAGCAATTGTCCCATCGTCTGGTAAAAAGACAACTTTTGATTAAATCTTTACTCGTAAGTCTAACTATACTTATAAGTCTTTTATAATCACAGCTGCATTAATACTCCCGTATAGTAGACTTCAATTATTATTAGCTTACTGAAAGTGCAGAATTATTTTTTTCTCTATAATTTACAGTCATGGAACATATGCCTATATGTTTAAAACGTTTAAAACAGTATATATATTCAATAATACAAATATTCAAAATAAGCTAACACAATACATATCAGTAAGACAATGATGAAGAAAATGATAGTAGTATAAAAATAATTCTTCGACCCATACACATAAAATGTACAATTTAAAATCACAAAGAAATAACTGGTACAGGAAAAACACTTATTGATCTGCTGTCCTTCTATACCTTTCAAACTCTTCAGAAGTCATCTCCATATAATCTGGATTACCTAAATGCTTCTGGTATTCCCCATCCGAAACCTCGTCATATACAGAATATGTTTCATATGCGGATGAAGAATCAGAAAAATTAGACCCTAAGTTATCCTTCTTCGATGCGATATCTGAATTAGGGTGGACATTAGCTGACTTCCCTTCTGGTTGCTTAGAGGAATTAACAGGGGTTTCATTATTTGCATTTGGTTTTTTCTCTTTCTTGCTAGAGGTAGCTGATGGTTTTTCATGATTATTTTCCGAAACCGATCCTCCTCTGCCAAGCCTTTTAGTTAAACTCTTGAGCTTACGAAGACCTCCCCCACTATTTTTACGCTCATTCTTTGCGTTGTGCTTAGCGTCCAAGGCTGTTGCTGTACCTGCACTGGTAGCACCAGAAACACCAAGAGTACCAACACCAGTAGCTAATGCTTTTGACTTATTAGTTGTAGTTTCTTCCTCATTCTTGATTGACTTCAGGCTTTCAGATTTATCGGTAACTTCTTTTTCTTTAGAATTATCACGTATATCTCCAGAAATTGGCGCATTCTGTATTCCTTCTTCTGAACTTTTACCAGAATCTGCCACATTTTCGGAAGTATTCGCAGACTTGGAACTACTAATCGGAGCAAGTTTTTGTGTCGCCTTAGACTCATCGAATTTCGCGTTGCTTATATCTTGGTTATCCAATTCAATTTGCTTCGTTAATTTTGCAACTTCAAGTTCTCTTTCTTCAATAAGCTTGTTGACATCATCAAATTCGACATCCTGGCTCAACTCTCTAGTTAATCTTGCTTTTTCTTCTCTCAACTCTTTAACTTTGTTCAAATTTTCAACCTCCTCCATTAATCTTGTCTTTTGCAATTCTTCGAATTCAACCTTTTCTCTGAATAATCTTAATCTTTCTTCATGTTCTCTCTTTAATTCTTCAATTTGAACCAATTTAGCCTGTGCTAATTTATCCTTTTCTTCTCTTGCTGCTTGCACTTTAAGGGCTTTTTGATTCTTCAACTCTTCAATTTCTTGTTGCAATTGCATGGCTTCTTGAGCTCCCTTATCCTTATGTTCCGCATAAATACGTTCCTTTTCAACCTTTTCTTCATCTAATTTCTGCTCATCTGATTCTCTTTGTTGGCGACGTAACATAAATTGATGTTCTGGATCATTAGCTAATCTATCAGCTTCCGCTTTTTCATGATCCTCTTGTAACTTGCGTTCTTCTTCTTGTTTTTCAGTTACTTTTCTTTCGGCTTCTTTCCTCTCACTTTCTTTTCGTAACCTTTCTTCTTCCAATTCATCTTCGATACGTTTAGTTTCAGCTACTTCTTGGGCAGTGATTCTCTTGCGTTCATGTTCCCTAGCAATTTCTGTTGCTAGCTGATCCTTTTCTTGTTCCCAATCTTTATATTTGTTCTTTGCATCAGTCAACCTGTCACCACGAGCAGAGTTTTCAGACTTCAAGTTAGTTAACTTTGACGCGTATGCCGCCAAAACTCCACCTAAGATACCAACCTCAGCAGACAATTTACCATGTTGTTTTTTCTTAGTTTCTAATTCCTTTTTGGTGGTTAAAATATTATTGTCTAATTCTTCTTTGCTTGCAAAATTTTTAGATATACCGTCCTCTTTTCCTGCATGTTTTGCTTTCAAGTCATCCAACTCTTTGGTCCTCTCATTCAATTCAGACGTGAGTTCTTCAATCTTATTAGATAATTCTGAATTGGCATTATCCAACTCGGTTTTGTGCTCATGTAATTCCTCAATTTCTTGGGTAGTTTTCTCTTGAGTAGCTTTTGCATCTTCTAATTCTTGCTTCTTCGTCTCTTCTAATTCTTCATGATTTTTGATGATCGTATCTTTTTCCTTCGCATGTTTTTCGACTGCGGTAGTTTCACGTTCTTTGAAGTCATCATTCGCCGTTTCAATCTCTTGTTTAGTACTCTTCTCAAAGTTTGCAGCTGCTACGTCAGAGTTCTTCATCTTTTGCTTCAAATCTTCCAATTTCTTTCCAATATCAGTTGTAAATTTGGACTTTTGTTTATCAACTTTTTTACTGTGCTTATCAAAATCCTTTTGCAACTTCTTCTCATGATTTGCTATTTTAGAGTCTAATTCTTTCTTTCTCTTGATTTCATCTTCATTTCTAGTCTTTGAAACTTCATCATTGATATTTGTGATGACTGGTGCGACTCTCTTTGCAGCAATATCCAATAATTGCTGTTGAGTCATTCTCATACCACTACCTAAGTTAATAATTTTGTTAGGGTCATCAAGACTACGCGACATCGAGCTCACAGCAGCCGCATTCAATTCTTGGTAACGACTCAATAACTTTGGTTTATCCTTCAACTGGTCTAAGGTTTCTTGGTTAGGCAATGGAACAGGCTCGTACTTCGCGTCAGGCTGAGTGATAATCTCAATTGGAGTCGTTTTAACTACGTCCTCAATATTGTCGTCTTTAGCTGCCTTGTCGGCATCTTCCTTAGTGACATTTTCGGCATCTTCCTTAGTGACATCTTCGGCATCATCTGTTTTGTTCATTGTTTCGTCTTTGACTCCTTCTTCAGCTTCAGCCCGTTCAGCTTCCGATAATGGTCTTTCGGATTCGTTGTCGTCCTTGACATCTTCGTTGTCATCAACGTATTCGATATCCTTTACTTCGTTTTCTTTGTCAAATTTAGTGACTTCGTTGTTCTCATCTTCAGTCATGTTTTCTTTGGGGGTGTCAATTGGCTCATCCTTCAATGAACGCATTGACGCATCTTTCGACAGCTTTGGATCCGCACCCTCCTTCAAGGTAACCGCTTTGATTTCCTTGTCGTCGGTGTCTTTCTTCGCTTCCTTAGTTTCTTTGGCTTCCTTGGCTTTCTTCTTGGACCGCTTTTCAGCCTTTTCCTTCTCCTTCTGTTCCCTCTTTTGTGCCTCTAGCGTAGGATGTGTTGTGAACTTGCTAGGAACATGTATATTCTTGATTGAATTGTCCTCCTTTAATTGTTTACGAAGATTCTTCTGCGATGTCCCCGAGTCTCTGAATGGGGACACCCAGGACGATCCACTGGTCAATTGCTTCAATCTGTTGTTTTGTGTAGAATTAGTCTTGGCTGAAACATTATCACTATTGCTGGTCCTCTGTTCAACAACTTCGGACATACTTGATACTACTTGCTGCTAGAATGTTAATATTTTCCTCCCTACGTCCCTACTTCTCCAATCATCAATGAATACGTACGTTCGTTTGGTATAGATGTAATTGTCCGTTGTAATACTTAGTTTTACAAGAATATTAACTAGAAAAGAAGAAAGGAGTGTTGTCCAACTATTTATTGTAATAATTTCTATCTAAGGGGGTTGGCGTTAGTGTTAGTGGGCAGCGTGATCGACCGGAACTGCCAGTCTCAGTGAAATTTATCCCATTCCGGTACATTTAAAGACTAAATCAATGACTCTACAACGCAATCCACATCATTTCCGACCTACCTCCGACTCTACCCATTTCGTCTATTGGGAAACTTCATTTGCTTATGGCTTTCCTAATCGGTCAGCAGGACCACTTATGTAATAACACGTCGCAAATGGCTGGCTACGTGTGACAACCAATGACTCCAGCCACATCAGCCATCTAATATGACGTCACGCCATCTGGTGTGGGGATGTTGTCAAAGAGGGGTGTACCACATCCAGCCACTCGATTATTGAGGCAATGATCGACTAATCATCTAAAAATTTTTATTCGAAGCGACGTCGTCGCAGATTCTTAGAAATGTCGTTCGGACATTAGACTATGCGACATTATTGCGGTAGTTTGCGGCCTAAATAGACTACGCCGCAAGACAATGTATGAACATGCCTTTGCACCGTAATTAGACAGTGGTCCATACCTGAGTTTTGCTAGGAAGACAAATAATCATTGAGATAGTGTTCAAGTGATAAACAAGCGACGTTTAATATTATAGCATAATTAATTGCAATCAGATCATAAATAGTTGATTGTTGTCGTAGTAGAGATTAGCAAAAAATTTCCAGGAGGATAAATTAAAGGTAGAAAGAAAAACTGCCAAGCGAGATCGGGGAATCGAGGAACAACGAAACGAAGAGTGATGGCAACACTAGTACCAACGGCAAGTAGCTGTCATAGCTTACGATTACCGCCAACGGAAAAGGATGACCGACTCAACTTGAATGTACGGACAGGTTCAGCATCTACACTTTACAAGTCATTGGTATGCACGTTTGGGGGGCTAACCATCGGATTGGATCTCGTAGAGGATACGGTGGACGAGCTAATAAGGGTTTTTCACCTGAAGATATCGAACATGAAGTCAAGACTGATAGATAGGTATCTCTCGGGAGAGATTTTTTATCTTGATTTGATTGAGAAGCATTGGGGGAGGGTGGATATACCCCAGGGGGAGATGAGACCAAAACCAAGAGTGTATCATGAGATTGTAGCGGTAAACAACTGCGTGTTTGTGTTCGGGGGATTAATTGTGAACGAGAAGTACGACAAATATGGAAATAACGAATTTGAGAAAGAGTTGGTGCTGTGTAACGACTTGTGGGAATTTAACCTCGAGACTAAGAAATGGAGTTTGCTTCATGACGGTTCCAAATATGAAAATGATCGCGCTATTCCGAAGCCAAGATACAATCATAAAATGACGACTTTGAGCAGCTTGTCATTCGTGAACAAGAAAGACCACTTTGGTATATTTATAGCGGGTGGTAAAGACGACGAGTCAAATGCATTGTATGATAATTTCGTGTTTGATCTTGTGGCTAAAACGTATGTGGGCTCGT
This sequence comes from Debaryomyces coudertii, assembly GCA_030564605.1. Classification (NCBI taxonomy): domain Eukaryota; kingdom Fungi; phylum Ascomycota; class Pichiomycetes; order Serinales; family Debaryomycetaceae; genus Debaryomyces; species Debaryomyces coudertii. The sequence goes on from JAKTYF010000032.1 coordinate 39,317, forward strand.
CACCTATAGACTTGATAGTTGATAGCACAGTTAAAGACGAAAAATATCAGAACATCAACAGCATTGTTACATCGGAGGACTATAAAATGAACGTGGATTATGCAAGTAATGTAATAATCAGTTTCATTAAGGAACCGAACAACCAACATCATGATCAACATTCGCATAACAGATCCAGTAATAAAGCTATACTGACTGATTATACTAGTACTAAGGAAGGTGATGAATCACTTATAGTTTATTCACATGTTGATCCATCAAAATATCTGGCGATAAATCCGTTGATCTCGTTTAAAGTCGGAAAGGATGTAAGAAAAGGTAAAATTCTACCGCTACATAGGAAACTTCCACGGAACGAAACAGCTTTATCAGATGATAGTTCCAAGAAAATAAGGGGGCATACCATTCCTTATAATTTGAGGTTCCCTACTGGTGGATTGTTTGGTCAAAATGTTGTAATCACTGGTTTTTTACCGAATGACAATGACATATCTGTTTTCGTCTATAATAAACCCACAGGCAAATGGTCTAGATTAAACTTCTTTTGTGACCATGATTATGGTTCGCATAAATGCTGGGGCGGATTTGCGTGGCAGTCACATCATAAGGTTGTTTTACTCGGCAATTATTTATCGTCGCGTACGTCTAGCAGTGTAAGATATTTTACTTTAATGATTACTGTGAGTTTGCCAGTAACAAATATTTTAGCTAGCTTAGAACTCGAAGGTGGGCATTACCATTGTCCGGATGGAACAAAAGTGTTCTTTAAAGACGATACTTCTTCGACTGACGATAATAACAGGGATAAGATGAGTGATGAAGATGTCGCTTATTCATCTTCGGATGCATTAAGCGATGGTGCACGAAAGTTGAGAGAACGTCCCAAAAGACATTCTACTATGTCTCATAAGAGTGACAAGACACCTCAGGCAATAAGCTTTAGCGAGTATGTTCATTATGTGGCGCCAAAAACGAAGTTTACAACTATTAGATCAGTTTTTCCTCCGGCTGCTATAACTTTGGGGAGAAATGCCATGGATAGATATGGCGATTTAATATCTGATTTTGAATTTGTATCTTCCAACGGAGATAGGATACCTGTATCAATGAGAATTTTAATGGAAAGATGGGGTAGATACTTTATTCATTTATTAGCAAGAGGGTATGTTAATGCAGTCGATAGATTCGAATATGAACAGCAAAATGATAGTGAATCCACTCAGAAATCTTCATCAATCTCAGAAAGTATAAATTCTGCGACAAAAATTGCAAATAAATTGAAAACATCGATGAGTACGGCTGGAGGCTCCTCAATTTCGTCAAGCAATTCTGAAGTTAGCATTAACCAGAATGCCCTGAATAAGAAGTCTAATCATTTATCATCATATCATGTTAGTATTCCTGTACCATCTACCAAGCTTGATGCCAAAGAGCCTCCGCAATTTAGGCTTCCTTTTCAAGATTCATTAACGCCTAATAATTCGGGTGGCGATAAGGAAGAAAAAATGAAGACTAGACTAATGAAGTCGAATTCCGAGGAAACAAGAACTGGACCAGAATCAAATAAAACTGAAAAACTGAGAGATGTACTCGACTCTTCCAATCCAGATGTTGACATACAAGACGCTGGATCTCGCAAAGGATCCATAAGTTCTTTTTCAAGCAACAATTCCTTATTAACATCACATTTGCAAAGTATACCTCCTCAATTGCCATTGCCAAATGAACCGATACCATCTGTTCCTGCTTCATCAACATCGTTTAGAAGTTCCTCAAGAAAGAATTCTACAGACTTAAGTTCACCTAGAGCTTCGCTTATGCATACTTTGACGGCGTTGAGAAATATACCGCCTTCAAAATCACCTAAGGAATCACCATTTGCCTCTCCTCGGGCGTCTGTTTCTGGCCAAGGTTCAGGATCGTCTGGGAATGATTTGATGAATTCGACTATTCCAAATTTGAAGCATAGTTCCCTTGGAACAAACAAGAATAGTCCGCATGTTTCGAGGTCATTAGACAGCTCACCAAGCAGCTCTAGTGATGCACTCCCAATCAAATCTAATACCAATGAAAGTATAGCAGATCTAAATTTCCGATATAAGAAAACCCGAAGTAACTCTTCAACGGCATCCCAAGATACATTGATAAATCAGGATAGAAGGTTTTCACCATTAACATCAATACAATCAAACCTTTCGAAATCAACTTCAAATGATATACATGATGATGAGGATGATGGTAACAATGTATCAGATTCCTTATTCAATAATCCATTGTTAGACTTTGAAAATATAGAAAGTGGGAAATTTAGAATGGAACCATCACTTATACCAAGAAAACTCTACATGCCATTTCCAACGAGTTCAATTAAAGCATTTTGTGAATATATATATACTGGCCAAGTTGGGAACAAATGGCTTTTAACGCCAGTAACACTAGACAATTTGGCAATTGCAAAATTCTTAGATGTTCCGTTATTATACGATCTAATCAGTGAAGTTTTGTTTGGCATTATTGGTAGGAAGGAATCATTTATTATCAGGGAAGGTAATAAATTAAAAAGAAGATATGATGAGTTACTAAAATTGACAAATTCCGTTAGGGATTCTAATTTCACATTTCCATTGGATGAGTATGAGGGCTTTATGGATACAATTGATGACGGATTTTTAGATATCACATTGTTAAAGAAATCCTCTGCGATTCATAAGGATAGTTCCGCATCTGCAATAAGCAGCAGACGGAATAAACTGTCGTTAAACTCGACATCTTCGTTCCGTTATTCGATTAGTATTGACGATATTAACGAAGATGAAATGTCTATAAAAGAGGCCCCAATCGATGAGAATCTTGCATCTGCTAACACACAAAGAGATGAGGAGCAAAATACACCTGTTAAAATTTCCGATGAATTAACGGATGATTCTATGGATAAGACTAATTCTAATAGCGAGGAAGATACTGACTTCAAGCTAGGCTATTTAGATGCACGAGATACACTGTCGGCGAACTTCGGTCCTCGGGCAAAATCGATCTTTGATAAACCTGCAGCTGGTTTTCATTTCCAGAGCGCTCTAGATACTGAAGGAAAGGAAAACCATGATGAAACGGAAAACCCCAAGAAGTTGAATCTTACATTAGAACAATTAATTACACCTCAAGCACCATTACCATCTAATTGTACCATAGATTTGATATATGAAACAGCCACGATATGCAGAGACATTAAATTGATGTTAAGAGCAACCAATGTCAAGGAAATGGGTGAAGTTTTCAATAATAGTAAATTTGAATTGGATATCGCGATAGAAGAGTTGGAGAATAAATTCGAAGATCAGCAAAAGTCACAAGCTGATGAAAACCTGGTGATGATAAATAATCAATTTAAAGGTAGCGTGCCATCTCAAGCTAGCAGAAATGATTCTGATGCTGATTTGAATAAAACTAAATCGAACATGTCGTCGTCATCTTTAAGCACTCTAGGTTTGAAAAGTGCCGATTTGGACAAGTCCAAATCTAATCCTGGTCTTAGGAGTATTGGAAGTTTTGGCCCATTTAAAAGTAAAGCAGATCTTAAATTATCGAAAAAGACACCATTTGAAAACAACAGAGAATTAGATAAACGCATCACTAGACTGATTAAAAATGATGAGAGATTAAAGCTTAAGACAGCCAAAGACGAAAAGTTGAAGCGTCTTCAAGACCAAAAATTGGAAAAAAAACAAACAGACAGACCAAAATTAGCTACAAAGAAGAGTTTATTCACAAAATATAAAGATGATTCTACTAGTACTTTAGCTTCGGAACCCACAACAAATAAGAAGAAACATGGATTTTTTCATCACATTGGGCACCTAAAGAAGAATAAAGACACCTCCACAAACCAAGGTGATGAGTCCCTGATAGACTCCTCTAAATTGAACAGAACCTTATCTGCAACTGGCAGTATAAGTTCAACGAATAGCAAAAAATCACAAGGACTGAAGCTCAAATCTGGCTTATTTGGCAAGAAAAGGGCATCTGGTTAAAAAACATTTTTGTATAGTAGTTCGCTTATGTAAAATAATGCAACAATACTTCATTTTATTCTTCCGAGAAATGGGGATTATTACTAATTATTCCACACTTGCTCCGCGAAAGTAGATTGCGATACTCACGGCCAATATTCAATAGTATATAAAGTGGCAAATATCACAAATTGTTAGATAAGTTTTGATATTAATATTATATATTCGATACTATTTTTGTTATCAATTTTAAAACATTTAGAGACAAAAAAAAAATTAATTTACAATGGTTACTGCTTTAAACAACACCGATATCATTACTTTAAACAGTGGTGACAAGATCCCAGCTGTCGGATTAGGTACTTGGCAAGCAACTGAAAAGGATGCTGCGTACAATTCTGTCAAAACTGCCTTGCAAAATGGATACAGACATATTGACACTGCAGCTATTTATGGTAATGAAGACGAAGTTGGTAGAGGTATTAAAGATTCAGGAGTACCAAGGGAAGAAATCTATGTTACAACCAAATTATGGAATGCCGATCACAAGAAGACAGAGCAGGCTTTGAATACTTCCTTGAAGAAATTGGGATTGGAATACATTGATTTGTATTTAATTCACTGGCCAATTTCTCTGGATCCTGAGACCAAGGAAGAGTACAAGGATTGGGATTATGTTGACACTTACAAGGAATTACAAAAATTAAAGGCGACAGGAAAGGTCAAGGCTATTGGGGTTTCCAACTTCACTGTTAAGAAACTTGAAAGATTATTAGCCGATAAAGATATTACTGTTAAGCCTGCAGTGAATCAAATTGAAGCACACCCGTTATTGACACAACCTGAATTAACGGAATACTTAAACAAGAATGATATTGTAATTGAGGCTTACTCACCTTTAGGATCTTCCAACTCGCCATTATTCAAAAATGAAACCGTTGTCAGTATTGCTAAGAAGTACCAAGTTGAACCAGCTCAGGTGTTAGTTTCTTGGGCAATTCAAAGAAATACTGTTGTCTTACCCAAATCGGTTACGGAATCTAGAATCATCTCTAACTTGAAGACATTCAAATTATCAGATGAAGATTTTGAAACATTGAACAAATTATCTCAAAAGGATGGTGTTGTCAGAACTTGTAACCCAGCATTCAACAAATTTGAGGATTAATTCAATGATAAATAGCTAGAATTTATTTAAAGCTTTTTAGATAATAAATATACTTTTCTTATTGCGATAAATTTAAGTTCTTTCGCCTAAATGATTAGAGTATCGGTAATAGGTTGTTCTGTATTGATTATTAAGCTATATATCGAGTTCTAGAACAAGCACCCCAATTAAATTTAAGCTGCGTGAAGCTATTAGACAGCAATTATATGCTAGTTCGTGTAATGATGCGCTAGAGTGAATACACTCTTTAACGAGCATGTGCGACCGTTCAACATTGTCGTGCCTATAGATCCCTTATATATCATATATACATCAATATCAGATATACATCAATATCATATATACATATGCGTATGCTTGGGGTGTAGTAGATTATATCGAGTAATACGGTATGAGAGATAAACACAGTCGAGAATGTATATTTTACTAGTTCGGATATCAATTTAATCAAGCAAATAAATTGCCAGATCTAAGCAATTAGTTGCAACACATTACGTCAGCCTTATATCATACTTCCACGCAAGTTAGGATTGCTCTTATAAACCATATATAAAGGGCCAAATATTTCTAGTACTATCTGAATACGGTTTGTTAATATAAAAATCTACTAAAAATTAAAACCAATATGACTTATTCAGCTACCAACAACACAGATTACTTTACTCTTAATGATGGCAATAAAATCCCAGCGGTGGGTTTCGGAACATGGAAAGCCACCGAAGAATATGGGGCATATAAAGCTGTCAAAATTGCTTTGCAAAATGGATACAAACATGTTGACACTGCCGAACACTATGGGAATGAAGAAGAAATCGGTAGAGGTATTAAGGAATCCGGAATTCCTAGGGAAGAGCTTTTTGTTACTACTAAGTTGTGGAACGTTGATCACAAGAGAGTGGGCAAAGCTTTTGAACTTTCCTTGCAAAGACTAGGTTTGGATTACATTGATTTGTATATCATGCACTGGCCGCTTGCTATCAATCCAGATACCGGAAAACCATATGATGATTGGAATTATATTGACACCTACAAGGAAATGCAAAAGCTTGTTGAATCCAAAAAAGTGAGATCCATTGGTATTTCTAATTTCAATATCGAACAAACCAAAAATATCTTAAATGATAAAGATATTACAATCAAACCTGTTGTAAATCAAATTGAGGCGCACCCATTGTTAACCCAAACTAAACTATTTGATTACTTAAAAGAAAATGATATCATTATCGAGGCATATTCTCCATTGGGCTCCAGCGATTCGCCATTGTTCAAGAATGATACGATCATTAATATAGCCAAGAAGTACAATGTTGAACCCGCGCAGGTATTGATATCCTGGGCTGTCCAAAGAGGTGGTGTTGTATTGCCCAAGTCTATCACTGAATGCAGAATTATCTCTAACTTAAAGACGTTTAAGTTAGAGGAAAATGATTTTGCAACTTTAAATGACTTATCCAAGAAAGATGGATCAATAAGAACCAACAACCCAGGTTGGTTTGATTTTGGTGATAATTAGATCTCATCTATTACACAATCTGTTCATATATTTATTAGATCGTAGTATAGATTACTAGATTTAGATTGTTATGTTAGTATTATATCATGAATAAAATTTCGATATTCTTAGGCTTATTTGGGCAGTTTATCCGGAAGTTTGCTTGATCTCTCGCATGTAGATTTCTCCGCGCTAATCCTTGGCAATAAAGGAAGTATAAATTAAGGTCCCTTGGGAGATTCTAAAGTGTCAATTATAAACTCGTCTAGGTAATTGAAAATAGCACGGTTGAATAATGTCAGAAGACGCGATAAAACAAGAAGTTGTGGACTATGCGTACAAAACTTTGACAGGCATTCCAAAGGGAAATAAGGAATACGAAAAAATGATTCTGCAACTTCCATATAATTGTTTTGATCACGAATTATTGGTGGAGAGAAACTTAGCTCACGAAAGAGCTATTGATTATGCTGGGGTTAGGATGAAAGATTATAATTTCGATGTCAAAAAATATGATAAAGCAAGAGAAGAATATTTAAAGACTATATTTGGTAAACTTGGGGAAAACAGTTTTATAGAAGCTCCATTATTTGTCGATTACGGATTCAATGTGAGTATTGGGAAAAACTTCTACTGTAACTTTAATTGTACATTTCTTGATTGTTGTTTAATTGTTATCGGAGATAATTGTTTATGTGGTCCTAACGTTACTTTCTGTACACCTACCCATCCAATAGACTCAAAAAAAAGATTGGCGGGTGAGGAATCAGCTGGGCCAATTACCGTTGGTAATAATGTGTGGTTTGGTGCAAATGCCGTTATTTTACAGGAAGTTACTATTGGTGATAATAGTATTATCGGAGCTGGTGCAGTCGTTACCAAGGATGTTCCAGCCAACACTGTCGTAGTTGGATCACCAGCGAAGATTGTAAAGCATCTCACTCTGGAACAAGACAAAATAGATTCGGCTAATAGCTTGACGTAGAGGGATACAATTAATATTATAGTAAATGCAAGATATATATTGATGGACAGTATTTATGTTTTGAATTTTCATCACTATTATCAGATATATAGGTGTACGACTCTTCATAGGCATTCAACTTATACATATTGCAATCGCTTTCATTCTGTAAGCCATCCAGACGAATCTAAGCTTGGCTATCTAAATTTAATATACAGGAACCTTTTATATTTTAAACACATAATTCGAATCGCTAATTGTATATTCCTCTATTTAGACAATTGACTTAAATAAGTAACTATGCTGTCAAATAATTGGAATCCTCCATCCTACACAGCTCAAGATGCTGATGAATTCATAATTGCCGATGAAGATGACACTCCGATTGAGCCGGATATGACAGAAAATACACCAATGTCAGGCTCGTCTAATAATAATACGAATACTACACGAAATAATAGCACCATGTTTTCTTCATTTTCTTTTGGCCCTAAGGTAGATCTATCATCTACGTTTAGCCCGTTTACCCAATCGAATTCCTTTGCGGATTCAAATACCATTAAGGAACGACAATACACTGGAGGGGATACACTAGATGAACCTGTGTGGAATACGTTAAAACGAGATTTATCACAAATAGGAAAAAGATTGGCAATAGTTATATGGCCAATGAAATTAGCTAGCATGGCTGCGAAACAACAGCAGAGGCTAATTAATTTTGCCAGCAACAATGGTATTAACTTACCGCAACTGATCTTGAACTCAAGGCGGATATCAGTATCAGAGAATAACGACGAAGACGATGATAGGGAAGCTGGTGAGAATGATGATGAATTACTTTCTAGAACCACTTTAGAGTGGGACTTATGGGGGCCATTGATTTTCTCATTGGCTTATTCCGTAACTCTAGGTTTATCCGCCTCGAAAAATGAAACCAATCTGGTGTTTTCAGGGTCATTTTCATTTGTATGGCTATTCTTTATTGTAATCGGCTTAAATATTCAATTATTAGGTGGGAACATATCGTTTATGTCTGCGATTAGTGCTACAGGCTACTCGATGTTTCCAATCACATGTGGGGCTCTAATTTGCTCGTTAGTTGTGAAATGGAAATTAATCAGAGTTATTATTATGTGCATTTTAGGTGCCTGGAGTATATACTCTGGAGTTATGAGTTTAAAATGTTCGGGTGTTTTACCAGGAAAGGTCTTATTAGCCATTTATCCTGTTGGTTTAATGTATTCCGTATTGAGCTGGCTATGTGTAATTACATGAGCCTAATAATGCCTAATAAATATATATATAATACTCAAATACAAGTCTTACTACGTTGTATCTTTGCGAAGATCAATAAATAACTTGTGAGGAAGTTCATCAATAAGAGATTTTCGCCTCTGTTGGCACAGTCGTCGTGCACTGCAAATTCAGCCAGCCGGTTAATTTGAACATGCGCACGGTTCGACTCGTGAATAGGAATTTTAACATAATTTAATGATGAACAACATGGATGTGAACAATCTCTGAGTATAATCATACGATTATACATAGATTATAAAACCTGCCTTCCTACTGATAATGTTTAAATTCTTTTATTTTGCATAAGTATTTGTTCTAATTTGCATGTTATTTTTACCTTCTAACAAAAACCTACGAGATCACACGGAACTTTTTTTGTGGTCTTGATTAAATTAGTCGATGCTAAAACTATACACATGACAAAAATTAATATCATTAATAAATAGATAATTTTAGTCAAGAGCTCATTTTCCTTTTTGTCTTCTTTTCTTTCTTTCTAATTTTGCAATTTCCCGCAAATCATCTTCACTAGGTTCATAAATATGCCAAATAGTATAATGTGGTAAACCACCAACTTTGAAACCCATTGACTTCGCCAATTTACCAAATGCTTCCGTCTCTGCATGGTTTAAAAATGTAAATGCTGGAAAATGAACACCTTGTCTGAAAATTTGTGCTCTTGCTAAAATAGAAACACCACCTACACCATCTATATCAACTATTTCATTAGGATCTCCATTTGGATCTCTAATATACGCTAGGTGTACTCTCCAAGTCGGATATTCCGCATACCCTTCAACGATTACATCTTCCTCATCTAATGTTTTGGCCAATTCTATCGCAGCCTCGGATTCGACCCAGGAATTCAAATCATAAGGTTGTTCATTACCTAAGAATGTTGGCAATGGTCTCCATACATTTGGTACCATTATGTCATAGTCATGCTTCATTAAATCTTGAATGACTGAACCTGGACAAGTTTCAATATCAACGTCTCTCCAGTAAACCCACGAATGATAAGATTTCAATGCGTTTGAGGTTAGCCAATTTCTGGCACGTCCCATTAATTTACGACGTATTCCTTGAACCTTGACCGCATGTCTATCACTGAATCCTTGCCCAATAACCTGTCCAAAATCTTTCCTAAAGATAGATATGGACCGAAAAGGCTTACTGTAATTTTCATGGAATGATTCTGGGTTGTACGACTTTTTAATATTACTCATATAATCTTGATCCATGTACAATTGGTATAAATCCGACGACCCCTTAACAACGTTTGCATGTCTCTGGAGTTCTTCTAGTTGTAATTTGTTTAATAGTGTACCATTTTGTAATGCCACAGAATATTCGAAAACAGTTTCCAAGGTATGATCATCTTGGGAACAATCAGAAACCAAAAATGCTATATCGATCAATGAGTGATCATATGTCAAATTCATCAAGTTATGAAATGCCATTGGTAGCACACTCTCAGCATTTCTTAGTGGCATCAAAAATAATACCACGTCTCCCTGTGATAATCCATCTGCAGACCCTTTAAAATCATTAAGATCATAATAATCAACTGTTTCCTTATAAACCTCCTCTGCGCTTTTAATATTCCCTAGGTTCGATATGTCCTGCTTTTCAATTCCATCTTTGGTAGCATGATACAACTCGTAATCTTCGTCAAGGTCGGTATTACTGTTCTGTTGATTTCGAAACACAGTTTTGCCCACGGAACTCGATCGAAAGAACAATATCCATATGAGTATTACAGAAGCAATAACCACTGCTATCTTCTTGTATAATGACTGTGGGTTAGACCTCCTTGGGTTAAACTTGTTATGTCTATAAATAATTGTTAGTATACATGGCCAAAGATATTCATTTCGTATAAGCACATACATTGGAAGGTCAGTTTTTTTACCGTAGTCATCTAACACCATCTCCTGAAATTATTGTTCTTGAACGTCTGATGGTATAACTTCCGGTAAATTAGCTATTAAATGATAAATGAAGTATTGCTTGTGATCTAAGTACTTTTCAAATAGCCGTCGTTATTCGCACGAGTATACGTAAACTGAAAATTTCCGCACGTGTATTTTCAATTCTATATAGTATCTATATAACTTCTTGCAACCCATTTTTATTAGGCTTAAACCATTCCATTTTCAAGGTATTCCAACATATTTTAGCAAGCAGAGATGCTCTCTCTTCATTGATATCAGATTTTCCTTCAATATAGACTTTTAGTTTGGGTTCAGTTCCAGAACCACGACAAGTAAATCTCACCAACTCATTATCTGATTTTGCATCCTTTGGTTTTAATGTAGCAGTGATCATCTGTGAAGTGGGATCAATCGGCAAAGAAGGTATATGGTCCGGAGTCAATGAATCGTATCCTATAGTCAAGTCTCTCCAGGATTCAACATCGAATTGTCCCACATGTTTTGGGTAGGCCGTACCCTCATAAGATTTGCGGATAGTGTCTTCGAAAATTTTCAGTGTCAAGGTCAAATCGTTCAACTTGTAGTAGCCATTTGCTTCTTTGTACCATCCATATTTCTCATAGCCTTCCCTTAATTTATCTAAAGGATCATACCTATCGTTGTTGGCAAACCAAGTTTCGTACAATTGCAACCAAATAACTAGTGCAGAAATTCCATCTTTATCATTAACTACGCTAAACATAAAACCAATAGCCTCTTCATAACCAAACGGAACATTGAATCCTTCACTTTTTAAGTTGATTGCTTTATTTCCGATCCATTTGAAACCCGTTAAAGTGTCAATAAATCTGAAACCGTGGTATTCAGCCATTGATGCTAACATTTGGGATGAGACTGTCGAATTAATTAAAAAGGTATTTCCAAGCTTCTCCTTTGGGGTTAATTCCTCGATTACATACATTGCAAACAAAACCCCAATTTCATTGCCAGTTAGCTGAACCCATTCATTAGTTTTATATGATTTGAACGCAATACTGAATCTATCAGCATCTGGATCATTGGCAATAACCATTTTATGGTTCAACCGATTTGCCGTTTTAATGGCCAAGTCTAATGCACCTTTTTCTTCTGGGTTTGGAAACTTTATTGTTGGAAACGCAGGATCTGGTTTCGCTTGCTCGGTCACAATCTCAACACTTGATTCAACGTTCTCAAATAGCGCTATAATCTTGTCGAATATTTCCTTGCCTACACCATGCATTGGGGTGTAGGTAAAATCGTAGCTTAAATTATGGTTTTGGATTAAAAGACTATTAATGGAATCAATGTACTCCTTAGTCACTTCTTTAGTAACTCCAAACAATAGTTTATTTGAATTATTCTTGAAATTCCCTACGACATCCCAAACATGTTGGTCAAGCCAAGGATCCAAATTCTCTTCAATTGATCTAGCAATGCCTGTATCATTAGGAGGTATAATTTGACAACCATTTCCATAATAAACCTTATACCCATTATCATGTGCTGGATTATGGGACGCAGTAACCATAACACCAGCGGATGCCTTAAAATGGTCAATTGCAAATGGCACTAATGGAGTATGCACATAACCTCTATTCGTCTTTTGGAAATCATAATGTTTAGTTTTAGATAGTTCAATTGATTCATGTGATAAATTGGTTATTGATCCTAAATAATAAACTCTGAAACCTTGAGTTAAGGCTACACTGGCTGTGATTTCTGCAAATCTTTGGGAGTGATACCTATGGTCGTATCCCACAACAATTGACGAATCCTTCGTCACTCCATTTTTCTTCATCAAATATTTGATTAAACCTTGAGATGCTTGAAGTATAGTAACATCATTCATATGGGCGAAACCGGAAGTCATCGAAGATCTCAAACCAGCTGTACCAAAAGCAATCCTTTTAGAGAGTTTTTCATCCAATTGAGCATAATTTTCTTGTTTGTGCAATTGAATTATCTCGTCCCTTGAATTAGGATTGATATCAACTGATACCCATTGTTTTACTAATTTGCCCAAGTTTCGTACTTGTTCCTCCGAATAGTTCGTCATATTATTAATGAATGCGTTCTAAAGAATAAGCTGATAAGATCAGAATAATAATCTTGTGCAGGTAGGGGGTTTACACTCATTTTGACCTAATTAATGTCATTCTTAAATAACAATATACACTATATAACACAAAATAATACAAATAGGCATATCTAATCGGCATCAAGAATATGCTAACTGAAACTCTAATATTGAAGAATTTTGCGTTACTGCTGCAATTCTTATCTCTCCAGCATTCTTAAATTCTTCATCATTTGCTGTGTTCAAAATATCTAAACTTTTTAACGAAGAGTTTGACTCCTCTACGGTTTTTTCGCTAAAATTATCACACCATTTCTTACCTTTCTTAATGAATCTATGTAAACTCAATTTATTAGTTGAATCATATGTAATGATTATTGACGAGGAAGGGTCAATAGCAAAGTCGACTAATTCGGTTGTGAATTCAATTGAATGAATAAGAGTGTTTTTTCGTAAATCAATTATATCCAACGAACTAGCGTTCTCGTCACTTGTAGAAGAAACCAATAACCAATAACCATTCAATGCAAATAAGAGTTTCTTAATGCTTGTGTATTTCACCTTGATATTAGATACGGCTTGTCCTGTAGTTAAACTATAAATTATCACTTCACCATCTTCTGTACCTGTACCCAATAGAGCTCCGTCGACATGAATATTACCATAAGTGAAACTTTGTGACTCGGACGATCGAAATAAAACAGTCATATTTTCAAGGTCATTTAGAGACCATGTTCCGTCCCTAGCGATTATAACGAAGAGATTTGTTAAAGTGGGATGTGCAACTATTTGAAAAATATCACCTTCATGGTCATGATTAAATGTGATCTTGTTATTTCCAACAATTAACTTTTCTTTATACGCAAGTATAGGTACCTGTTCGTCTTTGTATATTACTTGGTTTAATGCTGTCACAGACCCCTTATGGGTGATTTTCGTAATATTGTTTTTTCCAGGATTTTTAAAGTCATAAATTGCAACAGATCCTGTAGGTGAACCAACTAAAAGAATCTTTTCAGATACATTCAAGAATGTGTTTTCTGTCTTCTTGAATGGTTGTGCATGGTTCATAATGAATTCTACCGATATATTCAGCTCCGGTGTAATTGGTAAAGTCGGTCTCTGAGATCTATGCAATTGGAACAATTCATCACGAGCCTGGTTAATCTGCTCTATTGGTATTTTGATAGAAATGTCCACCTCACCATTTGTCGTGGTTTCTGGACTCACGTCGCTAATAGTTTCGCCCTTGCCAATCGACACTGCTAATTGTTGTAATGCTTGTCTGGCTTCATCCCTTTCTTTAATAGCTTTTGCCGCTACTCTCACTGCGGCATCATGATGATATAATGATGCACTTAATTCTTCTCTAGCTTTATGTAACTGTTTTCTTAACGCAAACACCTCTAATGCTAAAGAATCCCACTCATTTTGAAAAGTTGATAATAACGAGGGTATTGAATTGAAACTTGGAGGTTTTGGGGGCACAATGGTAGATGTTGTACTATTAATTGAAACCAACTCTGTTATTTTTAAGTCTTCGTCATTAATAGGATCCTTGCCACTAGTTGCTATATAATTCTCGATAAGTCTTCTTTCAAATATCGATCCACTCTTTGGTGAAATAACTGGTTCTTTCGGTGTTTCACCAGAAACTAAATTTAAATTAGTATTCAATTTTTCAATTCACTACCATTGGTTTCCATATTTACATACTTGAACAAATCATTCTATATTTTGTATTAACTCATATATTTCATCATGTAGCTGAATTTGTATTTGTTTATAATGAGATGTCTACACAATTTTGCATATCGCACTACTAAGAAAACATATTCTGTCATGAGGCATATATGTTAATTTAAATCAGAGAATGAGAGGAACTATGTCCACGTATAAAATGCAAGAGTGACTAAGTTGAAGAATTTGGAAAAACAGAAATTTGGAAACATTTAATCAAATTTGAGACAACATATCATCTAATGATGATTGTAACCCATTTCGTATCCACCTTTTTCAGGAACAGCTTGGGCTCCAAGAGATTTGTACTTCCGTCTATCGTTAGATAGGCAGCCACAGCAATGACCAATTATAGCAAAAATTAGTACCAACAATGCTGCGACCACAGCAGACCATATCAATGCATAAAATGCAACTGATAAGAATGACTTAATACCGAGGTCTCCGGTGCTGTCATTGATTTGCTTCCTCACATACAGATAGGCACCAGTGGCCAATCCCGCTCCGATAATGCCAACAAGGAAAATCAAAGTTTGGAAGAAAAAGTTTATGCATGAAAGACAACAATTACTTGGATCCACACAACAGCCCAAAAGCTGTATAAACACACCTACAGCCGACAAAATAGCCATGATTAATATCAAAGCAAACGCCGCTTTGGTCAAGTTGTTCAAAAGCGTAAGTTGACTTTTCAAGTTACCAGGCAAATTTAAATTCTCATACGAAACGTTGTCAACTATCTTTCGCAATACCGTCTTCACATCAGACGAAATTTGAGTATTACTGGTGATACCTGTAACTTTATCGTCTATAGCATTCTTCAATTCGTGCTTAATGATCTTTAACGGGTCAAAGTAGTAACCAGGCTTAGGATCAGAACACCATGTAAAGTTAATGTTTGAGTTATCAAAGCCCTTCTCGGTCTTTGAACTGCCACTAACTTCCCCTTTGCAATAACCCCATAAACTGATCGAATATACCTGAGCCAATCCCATATCTTTGTAAGTTATTGAACTGACAACACTGCTAATTGATGATTCGACATCTGATATAGAACTTGCAAGATCCCTCTTCTCTGTAGTATCAGGCAAATGAATGCTGTCTCTCTTGGAAAATTTACCGGTGTCTATGAGCTTCGATACGTCTAAGTCAGTAAGGTGGAAATCCAATAAATATATCTTGGTCAAATAAGATTCATTCTTGTACGATCCAATTAACGCAAATATAGATAATATAGTTGTCGCTATAGAAAGTATAATTATTATTAGTCTGAATATTCTGAACATATTTAGAGTTAATTCACGATTCTATTTCTATTCAACGTAGATTTAATGTTATTCTTGTTTACCAACCAATTTATATTCGTTTTTGTCGCACTAAGCCTTTATAAATCAATTTCGAGAAAAGTGTTTCTAAATATAAACTGGAATGATGATGATGCCTAGAGTTTTGTTTTTCTCGACCAATCGCAATTAATTATATATTATAATATATATTTAATAGATCAATAATAGACCAGATCGGACCAAGAATATTTTTGGTTGCTGGCTATGGTTTGTACAATAATGCTGGCTTGATGATTCGCGTGTGCGGCGAACATATGAAACTCATCTTTTTTGTCATGAATAATAGTGATCTGGAACTATAAAATTTAGACCAGAGTTTTAAAGCTATTTTCTATCAACTTGAGACTCAATTGACTTGTGAAATGATTTGGTATAATATAGACAAAAAGAAGCTTTTGCAGAGGTTAATGATTACAATTGAGACAACATATTATTGCCATAAATATTAATATATAGTACAGAATTGAAATATACAACTGGAAGCAACTCAGACATTTGTGTCTTCCATGTCGTCGAAACCATCTAATAATTCTTTTTCAAGTTCATCCAAGTCTACCTCGCTCTCTGGTTGGTCTGGTTGTTCGGTTTTCTGCTTTTTAGATGAGGCTTCTTTGCGATTTTGTTTATCATCATCGGTTTCTAAGCTTCTCTTGTTACTAGATTTATATGCGTCTTTTATAAATGAATCCACTTGCTTTCCGGCATCGACATTCTTATTTTCTGCATCTTCATCATCTTCATCATCTTCATCATCTTCACCACGATCAGCGTCGTCATCCTTATCAATTTCCTCGTCATCCTTTTCTGTATTGTCATCTTCACTTATTCCTGCTAAGAAATCGTCAACCTCTTGGTTCGCATCGTCCAAATCATATTCCTCGACAGAACTAATTGAATCAAACCTTGGTCTGTTTGTTATCGAACTAAGTTGTTTTTGCTTTTGTGTTTCTAAGCTCTTCTGATACTTCTTAAGATCCTTATCCTCAACAAACCAATCTTCATCGTTACTCTCAATTATGTAATCCGTCTCATCGACTTTGTTCCAAGCACTAAGACATGCAAATAACCAGTCAGGATTCACGATCTTTACGTCTGGTATAATTTTCCTTGCAACTCTAACTTTGAATGTTGGTCCAGATTTAAATGAATTAGCATTTGGATCCCTACAAACAACATGCGTTACCTCTGGGTATACTTCATTTACAACCTTAACACCAAATTGCTTACACCAGATGACAATATCAGCTGTATCTAAATTAATACCCAATGGCAAAATACCAGAAAATAAAATTGTGATACCTTCGAGACATTTGCTTTTTAATTTTGGAATAATATTTGTCAAATCTGGTTTGATATGTGGATGTTTTATCTTGTTTGCTGTCAATATTTTGTAATACTCAGAATGAATTCTTACTAGAGCTTTGTTCAAAGAAAACAATTCATTATCATCATCATACAATAAATTCTCTTCCTCTTCTTCGTCTTCTTCTTCTTCTTCTTCCTTTTTGACACCATCATTTTCTTCTGATGAACCTGATCCAGATGATGAATGTGAATCATGTTCATGGATTTTGTCCAAATCATGTTGCAATCTTGCTAAGGGTCGATCGTGTTGTTGTTGTTCCAACGACATATTTCTACTCATGGATTGCTCCATAAGTAAACTAGCATTATCTTCACCGCCACCCATTTCTAATATTCTATCAACAGGTGATGAAGATGGAGATTCGTCTCGATCATTATTCTGTGTCTCTCCATCTTCCTCTTCTTTGTTAGCCTCATCTTTATTATTAGATTCAGCTTCCTCTTCATCAGTCGAATTCATTTCATTTTCAAGTGCTTCTAACTTTGCAATTGACTTTCTCTTCTTTGTAGGGCCCGTTAATTGACCGAACTTTTTAGGCAAAAAACTCGAATTAATATCACCAATTCCAACGAAGAAGTCATATGGGACAACTTTAATTAAATTACTCTCCCATTGCCACACATCACCTCTATCGTCAATGATAACAACCATAGATTGGTCCACGGGAAAAAGTCTCTTTAAATTCTTATGGGTTAAAGACCCACTTTCATCACGACTCAATATCCTATCGCCAAAATACACACCTTCTGGATCGATAATATTTGCAATAGCCAAAGCATAATTCCTAGTTGCCATCGTATATATATGCATTTCATAAAGATCTGATGCCAGTCGTAAAAAGTCCTCCAATCCCGGTCTCAACTTAACATAATACCAACATTTTGTAGGCGGCAATTTTGGTCCCGTCCAGCCAGGTGGAGCAATCGGATCCTCTTCTAAACAAAATTTTTTGACATTTTTTACAGCGGGAAAATTTGGATTAGATGGGTCCAATTGCCATTCCCCCACTGTTGGGTCAACAGTCGCATGGATAACAGTTTGATCCAAATCAACCACCAATATTAATTTTTTCTCATTACTTAATCTATTCGTCGTATTATGCTCGATTTTTGTTGCTTCATCAAGACTTATTTTTAATCCAGTATTATCGTGAGACATGGAAATTGTTGCTCTATCTTCGTAATTGTATCCGGAATAATCTTTCTCGTCTTCCACAGCTTTACCACACAATGCACATAAACCCCCATATTGTACCTCATGAGCACAAGGCTCTTTAATGAAACATATTTCAATGCCACTGTGTGCAATTTCATCGCTCACAGATACATTAATCTTTTTCACTTCCCCCTCAATTGGGCTTTCATAAGTTCCTATACGCTCCACACGAATTTTAGGTGGTGCCTCTTCTTTCGAATTTGGATCATCTTGGTAATCCCAATATTTGTATTTAAATAGTGTTTGATGCTTAGGTACGTTATCTCCCTCGCTACATAAAATTGATGATACCGTCACGGGAAATGGAACTGACTGTGGCAACGTAATTGAAGTCAATCCTGACATTGTTTTTTATAGTATAATTTAATTTCGTATCGAGTGATATGATAAATAAATATGTACACTTTTAATACTGATTGATTTGATAGAGATATCTATTTAGTTGGTAAATACGATTACTTGTTGTTAAACTCTAAGTATCTCGATGAGTTAACTACGTCCTCGGTCACATGACAATTGCGATATCTACAAAATTTACGACAATAGATAAAGAACGCCTATGTATTTTTGCCAAGCTATATCTATCGTACATCTTCAAGTTCAACGTCATCGTCGCTGGAATCTGATGGAACATTATTAGGTACATCCAAGGTATGTTCAAGAAGTGTTTCTTTGGGAGCAGAATCCGCCTGGACAGCATCTTCCAATTCTGCTTCAAAAGAATCAGAATCCATTTCTTGGTCAGCATTGACAGGCGTTGTGCTATTTTCGTTTGTCTTTGTAATTGAGCCTGTGTCTGTTTCATTCCTGTCGGGGTAACCATTATGCGCTATATTTGAAGCAACGTTATTTTGCTGTTCATTGGTGTCTCCAAAATCAAAAGTTGGAAATCCCAATTCTTCGTCCCTATCGCTGTCGTCATTATCTTCGTCCAGCATGTGGTTAATTGGACCAAAACTAAACCCCAAGCCCATTTTCTCTCTTTCTCTTTCTTTTTCTTGTTCTCGTTCGGTTTTTTCCCGTAATATCTTTTCAACTTTTCTCTTCTTTTTCTTCTCAGATGTCTTCATAGATCTGATCACTGACTTAAATTCATCTTGTACTATGTTGGCAAAGTATATATCAATTTCATGTGTCACTGGAAGTGTCGCATAAGGAGAATAATACTTTTCTGCTTTGAAGAAAATATTTGATTCTCTTAATTGTCTCTTACGGTCCATATC
Source organism: Debaryomyces coudertii (assembly GCA_030564605.1). NCBI lineage: Eukaryota > Fungi > Ascomycota > Pichiomycetes > Serinales > Debaryomycetaceae > Debaryomyces > Debaryomyces coudertii. The sequence goes on from JAKTYF010000032.1 coordinate 59,166, forward strand.
AAGCTCTTTCTTATGTTTTATTTCACTTCTCTTCTTAGCATATGCTACGAAATCAAATGATTTCACGTCAGTTTGTTGTTTATGTTGCTCCGCGACTGTCTGCATAAGCTGTGCTTCAGTAGGCGTATTTTCTAGTAATTCCTTCGTTGTCTCTTTCGTTGTTTCCTTCGTTGTTTCCTTCGTTGTTTCCACCCCGCGTTCAACGTCATTCATAATATCTACTTTTTTCTGAAATAGTTTACCATCTTGTTCGTCTAATGCTCTGCCATGGTCAGCGATTGGTGTTTCTATATCTGTATTGTTCTTCTGATCGGCTTCACTCATTAAACTATCCTCATTCTCACTATTCACATCATCAATTTCCAGTAGGGAATCTTGAATCTTTGTCTCAAAATCTTCCTTCCACTTTTTATCTTCATCATCAATCAAGTTGTATAATGACCTTTCTGTCAATCTAGATTCCTCTACTAATTTCAATCGTAACTGTTTTAAATCTGTAATCATATCCATGTACTTTGGTGTCTTTTGGTAAGTATAATCTGGAGGGAGATCAGGCAAAAATGACGGAATATAGATAGGTTTGGTAGATTGCTTCGGAATTAATTCTGTAATCTCATATTGCTCATTCGTAAAAAATGGTAACGATGGATCGTTTTCATCAAAATCTTCTTTCTCTGTAAAATTATATATTAATTCTGTGGTTTGTTTGTTTAATACATCAATCTCTGACTTATATTTCTTCGCAATGTCTTCAGTTTTAACATACTCTCTGTACAAACTTCCAGGTTCAATACCCTTCATTTGTATACATAACTCAACATCGCTTATAGACGGTTTTCTTCTTCTCTGTATTTCAGTGAACTTCCTTAATGTTTCTATTATATCATGGAAATAAATAATACTTAAATCATTCATTTGAGAAAGAAAGTCCTTAGAATACCCTAGTCCTTTGGATTTTAAGATTATTCCAATTACTTTCGAGAATTGAATATCTATACCCGACATAGTCAACTTTTTATCTATTGGTTTGTTTAATAAATCGATAGTTTCTGGCGATAATCTTCTCTCTGAAACTGGTACTTCCAAGTCGGGTAATTCAAACATGGGTTTGTTAATATAAGTTTCATCTTTTTTATTATCCAGTTCATCAATTGAAGTATCAATTCCAGTTTCATTAGCACCTTTCGAACTTCCAACATTATAGTCGGCGTTTGACACTTCATTCTCATTTTGAATGATGGCGTTGTTATCACCTGTTTCAGCTTTATCGGTATACAGTTTATCGTAGAAATCTACTTTAATATCTTCTTCCGTTCTTGGGTTTATATTTCTGTCATCATTCTCGGTACTGGGCAGTCGTATTACGTCTTCTTTTGTTTTCTCTACCTCTTGTTTATTCTGCTCATCATCCAGCACTGAATTTGTTTTCGAATTATCTTCATCCTCCATCTTAATACTAACGGCCGTATCCTCGTTGACCATTCTCGAATAAACCAATACAAGGTACAATATTCAATAAATGTTAAATATTATTTTGTTTATATATACTGATTGTATCATGCTTTAGTTAATTATGAATAACGATTGCACATGGAAAATAAAATTACACAAAACCGATAAGCTATTTTAAAATAGCACCAGTAGTTCCTCTAAATACTAGACAAGAGATATTCAACAGCACCTTGAACACTACCACCACTTCTTCTCAAAGCCGCAATATTTCTTTCAAAATCAAAAAATCCCATATCATTTAATTGTCTCAATTGCTCTTCGTATCTTTCTTCAGGTGGACGATTATCTTGAGGAGCTGACTGGCCCGTACCACCTGCGCCACCTAGAAAAGCGAGAGGGTCGATTGGAGGCATTCCTCCTGGGAACATGGAAGCGAAAGGATTGGCAGGCGCGTTTGAGTTAGAATTTTCGTTAGAAGCACCAGTGGCATTAGTATTATGGTTTGTGCTATCATTAGAATCGACAGTAGGGTTGGCTCCTGGAGCAGGGAAAGCATCAGCACCTTCTTGTCCTCCGAAACCTGGGAACCCCCCTGCTCCACCTCTACCCATTTGCATCATAGACCTCATCATCTCAGGATTAGACATCATTTGTCGAAAAAGTGGGCTCTGTAACATTTCTCTTGCCTGTGGGCCCATAGCCCTCAATTGTGGAGATTGATTTATCATATAGTCTAGCATTTGAGGATTTGACAACATTGCATTCATACTTTCTTGGAACATTGGATTAGACATCATTTCTGACATTTGTTCTGGATCAGGCATGCCGGAATTCATACCTCCATCTGGTCCAAACATTGATGCTGAAGGCAATTGGGTATATCCTGCATAACGAGCTCCAGTTAAATCTGCTAACGGATTGAACGAACCTTGGCCTGCTGTAATATTCGATGGAACGCCATTGTTGTTGCCACTTTGCTCATTGCTTTCGTTGTTCGTGGCATTTGTGGAGGCGGCCCCACTACTGGTTGTATTGGATGATTTAGGGCCTGCACTTTTAACAAGATGAATAGTATGCCCAGTTTGTACCTTATACGACACAACTGTTTCTGTATCTTTTAAAACTTTTCCTGAGTAGATCAATCTTTGACGATCTGCTGGGACGGATGACTTCTCTGCAATTTCATTCTTTAATTCTAAGATAGTAATGGTTGGGGATATATTAACTTCATATTTAGTATCACCGGAAGATTTGATGGTTATAGAAATGGTATCAGACATAACTGCTTTACAATATATAAAGATATGGTCAATAATTATTCAATTATAAATTGTTATCAATACCTACGCTCAAATGCAATTAGATTTGAGAAGTTTCTAGAAGTCATACAAATTATGGTAAATAGACGACCAGATCAAGGTTGAAAAAATCCATTGGATTTTCGATATATTTTACAGGGCATTTTGTATTAGGGTAGATGGATTCTGGATTACTAGAATCAGCCCTGTTATTGGTAAACATTTTTGTTGATTTTTACAGAAAAAGACTAGTACCATTTTTTGTAGCTTGCAATTCTGTAGATTCATAGCCTTCGTTCAAGCTCCAAAGGCATACAAAAGGTCTCTTTTTGATGGTTGCACTGGTTTTCGTCATACCTATCGAATTTAGACCCGTTAAATGGCCTTTTATATGACCGCTGTCCAAGGAAACTGTTGAGAAAGTAAACTAGATTATCGTCAAATGGGTGAATCTATGAGAATACCGGAGGCGCAGATGATAGCTCCGTTCCAATCTTTTCTTTGATGATATCTAATTCTTGTACTAACTGGCATTTACAGTCTAAATAAGACGGTAAATCATAAAGACCTAACGAATTTATCATAAGAAATTTATCTTAGTCCCTCCCAAAATAGCTTCTCATAGCCTTTCTTGGGTTCCTTTCGTTACCCCTTTTTTGAATTGTCTCGGGAGAGACATTAGGATACTGAAGATTTAACTCTTTAAGGTAGTTTTGTAATTCTTCTTCATCTTGTCAAGTGGATTCAATTTGCAGAGTGACGATCAATGAGTGAAATCTAACTTTAACTTGCTGTTTCTTTAATTCCAATTTTTGTTCATTCAAATATTTTTCTTTACTTATTCACCGTATTTCTTCATACATATATTCTCCAACCTCAAAGAAATATCTATTTTCACTCGAAAAATGGTAACATGGGCTAAATTTCTGAGGAAATAATTGTTTATCTATAGGGAAATGAAAAAATGTTCGTAATGTATGCATGCTAAACACCGTAGGGTTTTCATTCGAGCTTGGTATTTTTTGAAACCACTAAAAATTACAATTTTGAAGACTTTTATTTTAAATGGTTTTTATTTTAAGATACTTATAGTTTTTTGATGTTATGCTGACATGATAATATTTGAAAGCTGCAAATTCGCAGCATTTCCATAATTTTATGATTTTTGTACTTTTTGAATCAGTTGCATTCAAATTTTAAAGCCTAAGTTCATTAAAAAATATTATTTTACCAGTCAAAATGTAAGTTAAAACAAATTATGCATAACGAATGTCTTATTTAAATTACAAAAGATCACTGGATTTTCAATATATCTAGCTGGGGTTTTGGTATTAGATTCTGGACTATTAGAATTGACAGTCTCGTATTTTGTGGGTATATTATTGTTTGCAGAAGGTGAAAGACATTATGATAGCATGTGATCTTGTAAATCCATAATCTTCGTCCTGCTCTAAAGGCATACGAAAAGTCTTTTTTGATTTTAGCAGTGACAACCTGTGACATAGATTGAAACCCTTAGATTGCCGTTTCGTTAACTCCATTTCGTATTTCTTCAAATTTTCAGTTTGTCTTATTTTTCATGCTTCATCAAATACATGGTCGTCAATATTAATGCAGTATCTATATTTTTTTAGTTCTCGAGAGAGTGTCATTAAATCTCAAGAATATGTAACTATCTATCGAAAAAGTAAAAAATGATTCTGACGGACACGTAATAAGCATATATGGCTTCTTGTGAATTTTCCTTGAGGAAGGTCACTAATTCGAAAATGACGTTTTCAAATTACCTTTCATTTTATGCTGCTTGGCATTAATAGTAATTATTGAAAAATTGCAAAATTGGCCACATTTCACATTGTAAATTAATTCCGTTAGATTTTTCTAGTCTCCCATAACAATTTATGATATTATCAGACAAGATTTACAGCTATCATTACATTGAGATAAAACTCATAATTGTGACATTATTGAAAGAAATCAATACTAAACATTATATAAATTATATTACTAAGAATTGAATAAAAACGTATTCGAAAAATGAATAAATGCAAATCAATAAAAATGTGGTTTGTTCTTTGTGAAAAATGATCAATGCAATACCAAGCTATTTTTTAACTTCAACTCTCCAACCACAGTCTAAACAGCTGTAACCCTCAAATCCATCTTCGAATACAGATTTGCCCTTACTTTGCATTAAAGACCATTCCCCTTTGGCTGGTATTTTCTTACAATCATCATTAAGACACCTAGCAGAGGTCTTCTTATATCTTAAGCCACATGAATTGCATAATTGTCCTTCTTTAATAGACCAAGAGGGCCTCCAACATGGGGATTGATCAGATCCACATGAAATACAGACACGAGGAGTATGTTGATGCTGTTGTCTTGGTGATGATTTTAGCAATTCTGATCTAGATTTAGATTTTGAGGAAGGTGGTGTAACAGAAATAAATTTGGTTTTATTGTCATTATCGGCTGGAGGTGTTGTAGGACCCTCTGATATTATACTTAAAAATGAATTATACCTAGGATTTGGTTGAACATTTGGTAGGCGAGTTGAGGATGGCGGAGTCGATTCTGGTGGATATATAGATTCCGATATATTTTGTTGATAGATGGGTTCTATTATCGTATTATTAGCGGAGTTATTATTAGTGTTCATTGGAGTGAAAGGTTGGCAATGAGAAGCAGCTAGTGAACAAGTTTGAGGTTTTGACAATTGAATCAATGAATGTGCCAATTCGAGATATTCAGGATATTTTTCAACATCATTTAAGTAGGTCTTGTTTAAATAGGTATAATTTGATTCGTATGGGAAATTAATTTTTCTTTCAGAATGTACTTTCTCTTGAATACACGGTGGATAATTTGATTTGTCAAAAGTGTTGACCCTTGGACTGGAGTTCTTTATTATCTTGGAACTTATTTTTGAATTAAAACTTGGCTTTTCCTTGATAAATGCAGACGATGGAACTGGTAAAGTGTTATTGAGCTTGTGATTATTAAGATATTCGTACTGATTAAGGTTGAACTGATTATCGCCTTTATTTATAGTGTCTAGTAAGCCATATCTCCAGTTTTCATCATTCGGTTTGTATGTGTCAAAATAGTCCAATGAAACGGTTGGTGCAATAGGCTTCAACTTAAGCGCTTTTGGAGTCATTGGCGTTGATTCCAACACAGTGGAGATACTTGGTAACGTAGGTTTTTTGGAAGGTGACGATTGTGGTGGTGTATTCGGCAAGGTAGGCGAGTTGGATGGTGACAAACAATTGATAAATTTCTTATTTGGTGACAACGATCTTGATCTCATGTTCCCGTTTGTTTTGATACCCTTGATCTTGAGTCTGGGAAGTCCAGTAGCTTGAAACTTGTTGTCGTATGGCTGCGAAGGTGGTGATGGTGGTGCTGTTCTTGATCGTTTACTTTCCTGATTCTTTAAGCTGCCTTTGCTATCAAATCCGGAACTCTCCCTTAATAAGTCACTGTATGATCTCTTTTTGATATAATGACCATCATTTCCTGAATATTGTTGCAATGGCTGCGATAACTTATTGGATGTAAAATTAGCCTTTAATTTAGTTGATAACTCATTGTAAGTACGGGACGTCATATGTCCTGAATTAAATGAATTAAGATGATTATTAAACATGTTAGTGGTATTCAATACACTCATTATATTTGATAATAGATACGAATAGGTAATTAAACTTGATTGAAAATGAATGAATTATTCATATAATAGTGTATAGGTGAAATGGTTGCAAATATCCGAAATAGATATAATGTAAATAACGATAGGATTTAAACTTATTCTCCTGTCGCCTAAACAACGAGCTTTATTTTTTTTTTTTTCCTTTTGATTTGGAATTTATGCGTAAGTCAATAACCTCTATTAAATTGATTTGAAGTTATTATAAATTCTCGAATTTAGATGGATTAGATACAAATAAATGAAATATCCAACAAATGAACGATTGTGGTTGATGTGGTAGAGTGTTGAACGAATGAATGAACGAACTTTTGAAAGAAAGTACTAATGAGCGACTGTGAGAGAAGAATTTTTAGATCAAAAAGCCTACAAAATAGATGATCCAGGGACAAACCAAACGTATTTATAACATACCACTAGATCAAAGCAAGTTACCTGATGTTTTAGACTAAAAAAGTTGATTCCCAGCCACATTGCATCAGTGCCAGCATAGGAGAGATAGTTTGCAGCGAATCCGGCTTTTGGGCCTGGTGCGATGCTGGCTATTTTTCCGCGAACGAGCATCAACGCACTTTGTAATTACGAAACGCTGGTTCTAGTGTACGTGACCTACTTAATCTTACAGTTGATTGGGACTCAGGTATAACCCGATTTGGCTAGCTACAAGTATTGGCAGGTATTTGTTCCTGGAACAGGTAACAGTGCCATAAAAAATAACATTGATAGCAATTTATTTGATTTTGTACTATATAAATGTGGAAGCGAGCACTGCGAAGCAAATCTGGGACCCTATTTCTTGTCTTTGTTTTCGAAATGGTGTAGAGCATCATTAGCCCCGAGACTTCCAGCAAGACTCGTAGCTAAGTGACCACCGTTACCAAAATGTAACTTGTCAGCTACCTTGGCACCACCAACCGAACCAGCGATTGAAGTGCCGATACTTTTAGCCATATTTAATTTATCTTCAGGCATTGTGCAAATAATTTTTTGTCAGGAAAAAAGTTGGTATTTTAGAGAAACTGGATCGATTAGTCTGCTTTTATATACCCATATCTCATTTCATTTAACATGGAACCAGGATCAACAAATAAATCATTCTGGGGTGGTCAATTCTATTGTTTGGCTTGTGTATACACGTGAAGTAATTGTCAGGACCACCCAATAGAATACTTGGAGAGTATGGTGTTTGGAAGTCTGGAAATAATACATCAAAATGGTCATGGTGTGAGGGAAATGATTATATAATGTATTATTGAGTAGGGATTGCACGTCAGTACAAGAGGCGTAGAATATGCTAAAGGACGCTAATCTGCGGTAAGGCTTGCATTCATAGGTGACTCGGAAAGTCGTCGACGTCAAGTATAGTTGACTTTAGAGTGGGAAGACATCAGACGCTGCACATTCTGTATTCGTACAAATTCAAGATATCTAATATTCCCAATATTAGTTTTAAAAATATTCATTAACTATATACTATGCACGGTGATACTGTTGGTAACATATTTAGTTCTTCTTTTCTTCGACCTTATGCTCGGCCTTATTGGCACCAATTGAGCCTGCAAGTGAACCAGCAATACCACCAGCTTGACCTAAACCTAGCTTGTTCGCAATAGCACCACCTCCAATACCACCTGTAACACTAGTGGCAATGTGCTTAGCTTCGTTCAATTTATGATGATCATCACCTCCCATTTTGTAGTTTATGTATAGTTTAAAACCGCAATAAAGAAACAGCATTATTTGACACTACTCTTATAGTTTTGCAGTTGTTTGCTGGCGTCCGAGCCCGGATATATTTCAAAGTATCAGTCATGTGACCAACAAAATCATCATCACAGATCTTAATTTTTTCGTCTTACAGTCACTATCATAAGATCTATACTTGCAATTATTGTCAAAATATTATCATCGGTAACGTATAATTGATTGCAGAATGTCACATATGCAACAAGATCCAAGTATGTATCCATTTTTCATAGAAAAGGATAAGAATGGCCCACAATTTATACTAACTCGTGGGCAGCACAACCAATAGAACCATACTTGAAGAAATTATTATCATCATTAGATATCCAATATCAGGGACCATCACAACAGTTTCCAAATGTTGAATCATATGCAACGAAATTTGGGAAACAACTCAAGCCACAAAGTGCAATTATCATGAATGGAAAGGCTTTAATACCCACCAACAATGATGCAAAATTGGAATTTCAAAAAAAATGGTTGTTATCACCATTATCTTTTCATCAATTGAATAGTTACGACTGTCATTTAATACCGGGGACAGGAGCGTTTGTTATAAATGCAAGTGGTAAAGTGAAATTCGATGAAAGCGGTAAAAACAGACTCGGAGAGACGGCTGATTTGATAAATCCTATGAACAATTCCACTGTTAAAGGAAGACCTGTTTGGGGATCATGGTTTGGCTTTGATTTGAATTTGGTAGTTGACGAGTCGATTTTGAATAACCCAGAAAGTGAGTCCATCAATAGTTTTAACTATAGATTCACATACAAACCAGATGATAGCGTGATTCAAATTTAATTTAAAATATTTGTACAATTAACGTAAATAACTATATATCATGATTCCTAATATATTCGTTTAATAACAAACCCAAATAGTGTTTTGAATAAAATTCGACTTGATCACTCACATCCCCATTGAATCCAATTTCTTTTAATGCCCACAATACGTTTGGAGTTATGAAATTATAGAAGACAACATCGACAGGTGCATTTATGTCAGAATCAATTAATTGCTCAGACTGTACAACATTTGGAACGGGATGATTTACTACCGCTTTATGTAATGTATCATCACCATCATGGCCGAAATCGTCATAAGTCACATAACCTTTGGACAATTTATCCTTGTATTTCAATTCACCTATTTGTTTAAACCTTCCAGGGATCGAACATTCGAAAGCTTGTTGTTCAAAGTTTTTTGTGAGCCTTTTCGAATTTGCATCATTTTTGAGATGAATAGAATATTGATGTTCAGATAACAACTTTCTGTTATCCATTTTACTATCATTATTAGACCGTATGATATACAGCCATTCATTTAACTTAGGAGCTATCTTTATAGCAACGCTTTTAGGCAATGTTAACTTTACCCAATTATTTTCAAATGGGGAAATAATATATTGAGAATCTAATGTGTATGGTCCTTTGTATAAATCATACCTTATGGAACCTGTATTTATTATAATTAGCCTCTGGTCCGAAGTGGTTATATTGGTATATTCAGCTTTCAATGTAGGCAACACCCTGTCGGTAAGAAGTCTAAAAATATTTTTAGGACTCTTCAAGGGAACATAATCCATGAAATAATTATTATTCTTAACATAACCGATAATTGTTTCTAAGTTTAATTTTTTACGGGTGTCATTGATTTGCTTTGAAACACTTAAGCCAAGTTCTGTATTGAACATTTCAATGGAACTAGTGTTTGTATGGTGCATGAATGAATCTAAGTTAAAATCGATGTATGATCTTGAAAATATACTTTTAACTTTGTCAATATATTTCAAATCATTATTGATAGGCTTTAAATTAATGCTCACCCATCCAACAGTCTCACAGAACCTTCCACTTTGCAAAGCTGTCAGATGCTCATCGTAAATACTGAAATCTCTTATGTGGGAATGTCCCCCGAAGTATTGGATCTTAGTCTTTGGGTAATACTTCCTCAAGAACATGTGCAAATGGAATAACTCTTCATCGTCATGGCTCACAGGAATATGACCAAATATCACGATTAAATCCACTTCGTCAGCTGGATGATCTATCAAAATATCTTTGAACCAATCTTCATCTAGGACTTTCATAATCGTCTCAACCTTTGTTCCAGAATTATATCTATTGAAGTCAAACAAAAATGCAAATGACAATATTCTAATGTTTTGCATGGGTGTCATGAAGTATTTGTATCTTTGACCCATAGGCACAAAAGTTCCATTTACTAAATATTCAACGTTCGTGCTAATATAATTCGACTTAAAGTGGTCACGGACTAATTCATACTCTTGTTGTGAGTTTTCCCAGATATATAATTCATGATTTCCAATAGTGATAAGATCATAATCCTGTTTCATGAATATTGGTGTTGAGTTTACACCGTTTGGTATAGTGACATCTGATAGTCCATTCCCGTCATGCCTATCTCCCGTATCTATCAATAATAAATCTTGCTTATTTGAATGGGCAACTTTATTTAAATGATTTGTAAAAGATATAAAGTCTCCCCAGTTTGCATTATACTGTTTCTGGTTAAGATGACCAGAGTACCATCCGTGTGTATCAGTCGTGTGGACAAAGTTTATGTCATTCCACACTATATTCCTTATCAATGAGGTACCCGAATTGTTCTGTTCCTTTGATGAATGAGTAAAAACTTGAAATGAAAGTATCACTATAGCAATTAGTAATACGATTAAACCATTTTGACACTTTCTCTTAATTTGTTCGTTCATGTTAACCATTGTCTATCTTTATAGATTTGTAATTTGCTGCACACTATTTTAAACTAAGATAAAAGCGAGGCTCAAAAACCACCTTAACTTTTTTTTAAGAGATGGTCTACGATGAATTTATAAACATATTACATTGAAATCAACTAAAAGCTATAGCTATTATCATTACTAAATGAAACTAATTAATGATTAAACCTTGGTGGGCTCTTCTTCTGTCACGTTCTTCAGAGATAGACAACTTAATACCCTTACCCTTTGGCAAAGAAACATATGGTTTACCAGCTTCAGTACCAATGACGAAGACGTTATTCAATCTGGTAACGAAAGTGTTTTCCAAGGAATCCTTAATGTGGACTAAATCGAAGCCACCTTCGTGCTTTTCTCTGTGGGTGATAACACCGATTCTACCCATGTTACGACCACCGGTAACCATAACTAATCTACCCGTGTCGAACTTGATGAAGTCAGTGATCTTACCAGTAGCTAAGTCAACCTTGACAGTGTCATTGGCTCTGATCAATGGATCTGGGTATCTGATGGTTCTACCGTCGTGGGTAACAACGTATGGAACACCTCTCTTACCTAATTGGACCTTCTTGACCTTAGCTAACTTGTAAGAAGCTTCTTCAGCGGTGATTCTGTGGACAGTGAATCTACCCTTGACATCGTAAATCAATCTGAAATGTTCGTTGGTAGCTTCTAAAGTGATCACATCCATGAAACCAGATGGGAAGGTAGCGTCAGTTCTGACCTTACCATCAACCTTGACGTGTTCTTGCATCAAGATAGCCTTGACTTCTCTACCGTTTAAGGCATACTTAAGTCTGTTTCTTAAGAAGATAACCAATGGTAAAGATTCTCTCAATTTGTGAGGACCAGCAGATGGTCTTGGGGCATAAGTACCGGACAACTTGTCCAACATCCAGTGGGATGGAGCTGCTAATCTCTTCAAGTGCTTCTTTGGACCTCTAGCCATTTTGCTCTAGTTATTGATAGTATACAATAAATTTGATAATATTACTACTCATTTTTTTTTTTCACTATATAATAGTGAAAATTTGTCGCTGAGGAAAAACAAATTTTGGTATTCGCGCGACAAATATGGGTTATAGCCCTATAAAATCACGTTCTCTTCAAGTTCTTATTTGTATTATAGCATGTATACATGTAGTTCGAACGTAATACCAAGTGGTGGTATGTAAGTGGTGATATATATATTATATTTTTTGTAAACAGGCCTATTTCCATCTACGGAACAACCACTTTGATTGCTTAATGTTCTGTAACTCTGTCACCAATTTGGAATCTTCCATTTGCAAGTTACTTAACTCTTCTTCTAAATTAGCAAACCTTTCTGCTTCCTTCGCATTTATGGCCAATAATTCTTGAATGTTGCTCTCGATATTGGTTGGCAACGCCGCATTTAATGCTAGGCTTGAATCTGAACTGTTATTGTCACCAGAACCGGCGTTTATCTTCGATTCCAAGTCTTCAATTTTCTCTTTCATGTCTGCAATGGATCTTTGGAGGTCATCATTATCATTAACTATTTCGGGAAGTGTCACCTTTATGTCGACCATCTTCTGGACGATATTTATGTGGTCTCTGTTAAGTGTGGAGAAGTCCGTTTCTAATAACTTAATGTCATGTCTCAACTTGCCATTTTCAATACGCAAGTTTTCTATTTCTGTAGACTTGGATTTTTCGTTTAGGTAGATATTTTCAAATTCAGCTTCAAACTTACTCAAGTCCAATGGTATGACGTTGATTTGCATAGAGTCATCCACTAATTCGTTTAGTTTGTAGTAATTGTGGGATTTGGAACGCCCCCCACCAGTACTGGTTCGTCTCCCTCCTAACAAAGAAAACCTTCTAGATACACCTGACGTAGAGTCATTTTGACTACCATTCGTGGTACTATTGCCGTCGATGAATTCATCGTTGACGTATACGTTGAACAAGTTGTTCTTTAAAAAATCCAAAAGTTTATCAAACTTAAGAACAGTTAAGTTTGCTTCGTTTTTTATCATTAAGTTAACAGCAAATTTCAAGATCGATTCAATGCCCTGCGTGATAAGAATATCGTATATTCTTAACACTATATCCAATGGAAATTTATAGGCAAAGAATGTTAAAAACCACTGGGATGCATACATAGAAGACTTGATGCCCTGTTTTACCAAGTGGTTATACAAATTAGGTAAATTTATCTCCAACAATCTATCGAATTCATATAATAATAAATGCAACCCTTTCATTTCCGGACAGAATAATGTTCTCAAATTGTAGTCCTTCATTAATGTGACTAATAAACAGAAACATTCTGATTCACTCATATTCATTATCAATGGAACTGTAATGAAAATCATACCTTGGGTGTAACCTACATCCGGGTCAAACAAGGAATATGCTTTAATTACGTTGAATAATTCTTCTCCTTTATTAACTTGTTCAACATTTGTAAAGAAACTGGTTCTTGTCAAATCTCTTTTAATTGACTTCTCATGTACTGAGCTTTCACACTTCAAGTTAAAATAGAATTCTTCTAATTGGAAATTCTTAGACTTTGCAATCAATTGCCAAATAATGCCTCTGAACTCTTTTGGTATACCTTTATTAATGAGAATATTTAACTCATCTGAATCATTTTGAATAACTGATTCATAGTCGTTCACAATCTTTGTCCAAAATTCCCAATCGATTTGATAATCAAACATATCACTAAAGCCGCCAACAGTATTTTTAATATCATTAAAGGTCTTCTTTATATTTTCCGTGCCAGAATTAATCAGTTCCTTCAACTTCAAATCTTTCGACTCGAATTCTCTATTTAATTGATTGAATTTTGACTCTAATAAAAAGTTATTACTTTCCTTTCTATAACTGTTGGAAATAGTATTCATTCTATCGTTGGATGATTCACTTATGCCTTCCAAAATTTGAGCAGAAGGCAGGTCCAACCTTAAACAATCCAGAATTGGCTTTCTACTCGGTAAACTGGGCTTTCCGTTGTTTTGCTTTCCAGATTTGCTCCCGTTTTCATTATCTTTGGGTATCTCGGTTTGGAATTCTTCCCTAAACGACGTTTCTGGAGTTTCTACTTTCACTGGGTTGGGCAAAACTACTTTTAATTCTTCTGTTTCTTTTTGAATTGGATTATTAATGTCAGATGTATCTTCAGTTATAGTCTCATCGTTACCCAGCTTATCTATGGGTTCATCATTATTAGTAAAATCATGCAGTTCTTCTGTCTTATTTACAAGTTCGTTACTTTCATTATTTTCTTCATAATTAGAACTATCACCAGTAAGAGAATATACGGAACCTGTATCATTTTGTTGTTGCTGCTTCTTGTTCCTTTTTTTGTTCTTCTTTTTCTTATTTTTAGGTGATTGATTGGTATTAGCATGTACCTCGTTTCCATTATCTAATTCATTTGACGTAGAATATGTATGCGAGGTTGCATCCTCAAATTCATCATCCGAAGGTGGCATTACGAATATCCTTTAATATATTCTCGTTATCAGTGATATTAACTACGTAGCTTTGTTTACAATCAAAGAAAAAATCAAAACGAGGTCCTCCGCTGTTTGTAGTTCGCACAGAATCAGAAAACGCCATAAATAATTACTAGCTAAATGATGATTATATTCGTATTTACTAACTTACTGATGGTGTAGAAATCATCAAATAGTTATATAATAGATCAAACAAACAAGCTTTAGCCAACTGAAATAGTTTTTATAATATGTTGATGTTGTAGAAAATAATTATACGCGAATAGATCAAATAAAATGATTAGTAGCCTCAGACTGTTTTTTTTGAACAGGGTATGAATTTTCATCGTCAAAAAGACAATATGTGAAGTCATTGTAATATTCACGAACTTTTGAATACATTTACTTATTAGCATTGTAGTTATTAACATCTAGATATATATCGCATTTATCGATGGATTTCGATTCGGTTAGTATCATTTACAATTTATTCATTTCAAGAAATATAATTAAACAGTTTAACACAAATTAATTAACTAATATAAATAGGATCATTAAACGTAACATATAAACAATTCATACCAAAAAAGTGCAACATACATAACTTATACTGTATAAAATCAAACCCAACATATACTCTCATCATTTAAACTAATTTGTTGTTGTGGACTTTGAGATTGATCTTCACTCTCTATTCTGATGATATGGTCACTCGATAACGGGTGATGGGAGGAATTTGACAAGATGTTGTCGTCATATTCCGTAGAAGAACCGATAGATGACGACGAACCATAATACGAACTCAAAATGTCATTTTCGGAGACATTCGATAAGCCTGAAGAACATGCTTCTGTAGTGTCTTCATATATTATACCGTTCTTAATATTCTTCTCCCTTAATAAACTTTCCAATCTTGCTTTATCGCAGTTGGCAAAATAAACTCTGATAATATTTTGATCGTACAAATACTTCATTGGCAACTCTCCCAATTCGAAAAGATTCTGCAAATCGGCTTTTAATTCGGCGATTTTGGTTTCGAGGATTTTCAAATCTTGCATTAATTCATCAAGAATTTCATTATTCAAGATCGTCATTGATGGAATTGAAAATTTGTTGTTCATAGGGAAGTCAACATAAGATCCCCTGGATGCTCGTGCATTATGTGATGTTTCCTCACATCCCGCAGAGGAGACGGTTCTCGCCATCAGCAAGGTAATCTCAGTAAACTTTGGAGTCAAAGAGACATTGAGACGTATGTTACTTTTGACCTGGGGTTTTTTGTGCAACACCAAGTCTTGTGTATACATGTCGTTATCAGAAATGTCAAATTTCTTAGCTTTAATGAATGCTCTGATATTGAGATTTAGATTCTTGATAGGCGAGCTGCCATTTGGATGCTTAAAAAAATTAGTATTGGTTAACTTGTTCCCAAATTGTGATTGGTACCTCTGTGAAAAGTTATTGTAAAGAAATGATTTATGAAATGATCGAGACTGGCTGAAATTCGAATTCTGGATGTTGAATCGAATCCAGTTTGAATTATTTTGAATTATTCTTCCCAACCTTCCAGCATTCGAACACTTTACATTCAAAAACTTGAATGCCTGGAACTTATAATGACATGACGCGAAGCTATTTGAGGTACTGTAATACCTGGAAAAATGTTTATTTAAGCGGCTTGCATTTCTGCCGCTTCTAACTGGTATGGGTATAGGTGCTGGCGCTTGGTGTTGCTGTGGATGACTTAAATTTTCTGCGATCTCCTCGAGGGTTTGTCTAATTCTTCGTGTAATATTTTTCTTCAAAGAGATCAAGTTCTTCATTGTTTGCGACTTCATATTAGTTTTCCCAGTTACTTGTATTTATTCTTGACGTAACTGGCAAGAGTGATAGAAAAAAAGCAAAATTATAATGATAATAGATAGCGATATCGGAAATGAAGGCACATTATTGGTACGTTACACGACTTTCATATTTTAATTTCTCCCCTATTATTTGCATCCATTGTAATCATTAGTAGTTTCATTTAAAATTTACGTATTATTAAACCAATCATATATAACATAGAAACGTATATAAGACTAAACAGAACAGAAACAAAATAAATCATTGACACATAAAGATAGAACAGCTTGTAATAATATTTATAGTAAGGGTCCGGCGACACTAGCCAAATACAACCGGATACCATTTTTCATCCATTTATCATGGGCGAATCATCCATCACTTCATCAAATATTAAGTCGTAATTCGAATCGTTGGAGTCATTGATGCTGTTAGATGAGATCAAAAGATCGAGATCCTCGAACTTTTTGTTCGCAGGCAGCCTTGTGGGTGAAGGGAAGGATTTCTTGGGTATTTCCTCGTCGTCGTTTATATTATCGCTGTACGAATTGAGTGAAAGAAGTGACGACGGAGATGTGAGTGATGTTGCGCATGTGGTTGAGTTAGAGATGATCTTTCGATGTGGTTGGTGCGGTTGCTGGAATTGGTAGGGAGAGTGTTCGTTTTTGATTGCCGAGGGCGTTATAAACTGGCATTGGTTACGCTTGTTATCTGTGGGAATGCTGTTTAATATGAAGTCGTCGATTATTTCTTGTTTGATTTTACTATTGTCGAGCTTTGTGTGGTCGTGATGTTCGGAGTTGTCGAGGGACGCATTGGAAGTCGAGTCGTCCATCGAAAATATCGAGTACGATGGTGACTGGGCCAACGAGTTGCACGTATTGCTATCGAGTTCCGATTGCTCTTGTTTGACAGGGGAGCCTTCCTGCGGAGTCAGAAGACCCTGCTGATTCACCTCAATCTCGTACGAAGGTGGTGTGGTCGTGTCGCTACCACCTATAGATGTACTTTCATGCTTCCCACTTGGCCCGTCGTAACCGTCACTCAGGGTTTCGGCGTTGTGAAGCATGTCTCTGTACGGCCGCAACACATTCTTGAATGTGTTTTGATAAAGCAATTGGTCGATTCCTCGCGAATTCACCTCCTGAGGCAACAAGTACGCAATGAGGTTTTCCAACGACTTGACTTTGTTTTCCACCTGCGTCAAATGCGCCCTAGTCAACGGAGACCGTACCGTTCTGGGACTATACGAACAGCACCAATTGTGCTCACTGCACTTTGAGCACTTTGGTGACTCTTTGGAACACCTTAGCTTTCTTTTCCGGCACGAATCACATGCTTGCTCTATGGATGCTTTATCATGAGGGCTTTCTGCTGCTAAATGTGTAGGTATCTTCATGAACGTAGTATTTGTGTCAAAGACTGAGTAAGATCAATCTATTACTCTGGAACCGAAATATATATTAATCGTTAATAAAGCAATGCTAAAGCAATATATTTTGGAAAATTATTCACTGTAATTAGGTCTCCTCTTTATTTGTATGAAAAAATTCTGGCCTTGCGATTTTGTGTTATTTTCCCACCTAGTCTGAGTGTATTCTCCGACTCCGATTTTGAAAGTGGATGGCCCCGGTGAGTCGCTAGGAATATTAACGAAATGGCCAACAATTTTAACCCGTACTGCATGCGTGTTAGTCAAGCTGTGCTTGATCGAACCAACTCTACCATTTCGTGAAACTGTATGGTTTTCACAGTTTGCGCAAAATGACATTCGGACCACCGGTTTGGGCCGATTTTTAACCCGACTCACTGTGTGGCATCCCGGAATACGTCCATTTGGCTTTATAGGCCCGGACTCGGTGTTTGCCGTTTGCTAGCAATAATGATGTTTTAATAGTGATTTTGGCACATACCGTTGGAGATCAAGTACCGAAGAATCCACAAGGATGTCTGCCGACCAGACCCGCCGGAATATCGTGGACTAGAATTGGCATTTGGGATGGGCATTCTTGACCAGTTCCAGGCTTCTAGTGGGGGAAGTGGGTAAAGTTAATATTACAGGACTAATCGGGCAAATCTTCTCGAATATTTTTATAGCTTGATAGTATCAGGATGTGTTCATTGGCTACATACATGTCCTCACCATCGATGGTTGCGGGCGATAAACCCAACTAGCGTAAAATGGTTTATTATCTCTCGGAATAATTCAACGTGAAGAACATTCGCATCATGCAATATACAGTCGATAATTAACCCGTTGAATGAGGAGATCGTGACGTAAGCATGCTATTTAGCGCCAAACGGTAAGGTGAAGACCCCTCTTCCCCCTCTAGTGTTGAACCAATGAAAAGTTTTTATGAAGTGGGTCGTCAGCGATAGAGGGTGAGGATGGAAAACTGTGGCCTTGGCTAGGTAATGTGCCTTTGGATCATGTTGAAAAAGTTACGTGTGTTTCCATGGAACGATCGTGGGCATTCTGAGAGACCTGGGACGTTGTTCTAATGTCACCTGAGACCAAGACAACCAGTGGCCGGTAAGTCCAGCCGTAGAGCTGTGAGATTTTTCAGATAGTGTTTGACATATTGAAACCGAGACACAGGAATGTTCGTCTATGCACGTGCAATGCGGTTTTAATACGAGTACGAGGTGTACGAGGTGAAGGGGACGACAATCGGAAAGTGATGAGGATGTTGGCGATGTGCAGGCGAGGAAGTGAATGCAATGTGGCAAAACGGGGTTGGGACAAAAACGTTGGCACGACAAAAGCAACGGAGCGTAATAAAGCAATAGTGGCGGCAGTATCGGCTGCGAAATTGGCTAAATGTACGAGAATGTTAGCGGAAGAGTTTCTGTTTGCGTCTGACAAGCACCACTCGATGGAAGACACACCCAAAGGAGCAGATGTGGAGTGGGAGTATATATCCGGGACGCTAGGATTGGTGGCTGTCCAGTATAGGACCAGTATAGGAGTGATAGAGTATTCGAAGGGTGATTTAGCCAATAAAACGCGCGCTATGTCTATCAGAGGAATACGGTTTGGAGATATTTTCCTAGCGAAAAGAAGTTAGAAGAGTAAACGGACGATATATGTAGAAAAGGGGAACTCAATCGTATAATGGAACCCAATGGTAGAATGGAACCCGATGGTAGAATGGACGCAATGGTCGTGTAGTACCAATGATAGGCTAATGGAACCTATGGTGCATGAAGAGAAGCCCCATGGAAATTAATTATAGGATTATATATGAAAGTACACACAAGAATCCATGGAAACGTCCAGATCGAGTATTTTGAGGAGACAAATAGTTCATGCTGTTAATGATTATATTGTCTATTAATAAATAAGTATAAACGAATCACAAGGGCATGCCTCTGGGGGTATTTTTCTGCGATGACCTGGGTTTGGCGACCCTCTGGCTTCGCTGGCTTCGACCTCTCTGGCCCTTGTAACCTCTCTGGCTAGATTGACTGCCTTTTTTGTTGCCTTTGCTGTATTTGCTTTTGATATTCAGACAGACCGCGGAGTTTTCAGCTTGTGAGTAAGTACTTCTCCACCTAGTCGGATCGTTGGTGTCATGCTGGTTGGAAAAATATGGCGACGTCGTACTAGACGTGGCCGCTACCAAGGTTTTTCGACCTTTGGATAACCCGCCTAGTAGCTTCTTGAACTGGGGAAAGTGATTCAACTGTTCCTTGGTGATATTACTCAACTTTCCGAAATCACGCTTATTCGTAGGCAATTTATGTGCCATATCTTTCAATGTCTCGTCACTAACTACACTTTCAACGGAGTTCAAGTTCAAGTCAACCATTATCTGCATTCTTATAGTGTTTAGCTCTTCGTATAAATGTTTAACATGTTCGAAACTTTGTGCTGAAGAACTGGCCGTTCTAGATACACCGGCTGATGTATCTTGGATATGCGATGCTCTCACAAAAGATTGAAATTGGGGGCCTTTCTCAGGATTGGCATTCGTGCTCGGTGTATTACTACTACTAGATCTCTGCCTGCCTTCTGTGCTGAAATTTATTTTGATAAACTTTCTATCGTTTAGCACAGGCTCAGCCTGTTTATCTAGTCGGACATAATTTGACGCGAATCCACCCTTCATTATTTGATATTCACAAAGGCATCCTTCACTTAACAAATAGAAAAATATGCGTTCAACATCGGTTTTATCGAGAGCTCTACCTTTGCCATGATATGGGTTTAAGTTATGTCCAAATTTCATGATTTTGCTATTATTGGAGCCTTTGAATACATCTTGACAGTGCAACACAGTGATCCTATCATTCTGGATCGATTTTACCAATTTAAGAATGTCTTTTGCATACCCCGTAACATCCTTTTCTATAGTGCTAATGTTACTTGAATTGATACAGTTATCGCATTTCTTACTACATGTTATTGGGTTAAATTGTTCGTTAAAATAATGCAAAACTTGTTTTCTTCTGCAATCTGTAGTGTTTTCGCAATATTGGACCACTTGTCTTAATTTGGCTAAATGATTTTCTTTCCCTTCTCTATCCAACTCGTCATCTCTTTGTATCATACTCTGCAATGATCTGGCATCCCTATATGAATAAAACATTATACATTCAGAATATGCACCATCTCTACCGGCTCTTCCAGTCTCTTGATAGTATCCCTCTAAGGTTCTAGGTATAAATAAGTGAATGACATACCGAACGTCAGGTTTATCAATACCCATACCAAAAGCGATCGTTGCACAGATAATTTGTAATTTGTTTTGTTGCCATTTGCTTTGTATTTCAAACCTATCAGTAGGTGATAATCCAGCATGATAATAAGAGGCATTGACTCCCCATTCATTTAGTTTTTCGGAAGTCTGTTCACATGATTGTTTTGAATGACAGTATATGATACCAGTTTTATTAACTTGTTTAGTTAATATGTAATTCTTTATCCATTCTATTGTAGTTGAGGTCTTCCATTTAATTTCGTAAAACAAATTCAATCTGTTAAAACTTTGCTTTAATAATATTGGATTATCCATTTGAAGATGATGAATAATATCCATTCTAACTTTTTCATTTGCAGTTGCAGTCAATGCCATAATTGGAACCTTAGGATAATTCTGTTTGAAAATATTCATGCCTTTATAATCTGGTCTGAAATCATGACCCCAAGAACTAACACAATGGGCCTCATCGACTACAACTCTTGCAAGTTCGTTCATGTCGTAAAGCCTTGTTATGATTCGTTGGATATGCTGTGACGCATTAATCATTTCTGGCGATAAATAGACTAAATCCAATTGTCCATTTCTGAATAAATCGAGTGTTAATTTCCGTTCTGATGCCGAACCTTTCGAACTAACCATACCGGCCTTGATATTTTTATTTAATAAATGTTGAACTTGATCTTGCATTAATGAAATCAAGGGTGACACGACAATAGTTGTGCCTCTAGTTTTACCAGATTTGACCAATGCTGGTAATTGATAACATAATGACTTACCCCCACCGGTAGGCATAAGTACAAACACATCTTTACCATTTAAAGTTGAACTTATCGCTTCTAATTGATTAGGTCTAAAGTTTGATAGTTTAAAAACTAAATTTAATTTACTGTACACCTCCTTTATAAATGCTTCTGAGTTTGGAGGAATATTTTCTTTGTTTGGTTTGTGGTTGTTCAATATATTAATTAATTCATCCTCATCGTCACTAAAGTCCATGTCACTATCCAAATGTTGAGATGGTACATTACCGGCCAAACTATTTTCGGTTAGAGGTGACTTGCCAATAATGAGTGGGTTTGGCTTCGTTTCAATTAAAGTGTTTCTATTAGTTGAAGGTTTGACAAAGATATCGTGCCTTGAATCATCATCATCGGAGCTGATTTCAATTATATCCTCCGTATTGTTTAATTCTCTCTCTTGATTTAATTGAGTGGTGAAATCTTCAATCTCTTCAATGTCATCATCATCTTTTTCATTATCCACATCACTTTCATTATCAATATTTGATATGAGATCAGTTTCAGAATTAGGTAGGTCATTATAATCAATGCCAAAATTCTCGGCCACATCAGGGCTTAGTCTAATATTATCCACCTCATTATCGCTGCCTAGTTCAGTGTAGGTATCAGACTGGTCAGATTCATGCTTATTTCTCTGAGATTCAATGTACGAATCATCGACTGATTCGTTTTCCAATTGCTCGTGCTCAAATTCTATGAAGCTACCTAAGTCATACTTATCATTTCTTTCCTGACTTGGTGTTCTTAACCCATCCATTGTATTATTACCAAAATTATCTTCATCGTCCTCACTCTCACTATTATACACAATTTTAGGAGGGTTTTGATTATTCTTCAAATTGGACTGCATCACTAGCTGTCTAGCCTCATTCAAATTATCGGTATATCTTGACAGTGAGGAATGTTCGTCAATTACTTGAATCTCCTTTTCTGAACCAGCAGGAGAAATCTTAGAAGAATTTTTATCAGCATCTTCTATGTTTTCACTGGAGTTGAGGGCTTTTGTAATAGTACTTTGATTAATTTCCGAGAATTGTGAACAAAAGTCGATTTTGTCTATGGTATTTATATCCGCAGAATCAGAAATTTTGTCAGAATCAAAGTTTGGAAATTCATTAAATTCGTTAAGATTAGGCGTATCGTCTTGCTGGCGCAAATCATCATGTAGAAACAGTAACTTGCTCCTCATGTTGGTCTGATTCTCGTTAATTTGTTTAAATCGGGGACCAAACTTGTTTCTCAAATAGTTCTTTTTGTCGTCAAGTGATATGGATGTCGATTCGATCGTTGTATACCGCTCCATCAACAAGGCTATTTTCTGTTCGCAAATCCGTATATACGCTTGCTGAAGAGATGTCTGGCTATCAGAATTTAACTTTTGTCTCTTTTCGCTTCGGGGAATTTCCATAGTGAGGTCTATCACATTGTCATTCTCGTCCAGTTTCCCGTGTTTCGTGTTGATATTCACATCATTGTTTGTACTGGTCTCGTTTCCAACTGTATGCATGCTTTTGCGATTTACCGGCTTGAAAGCATTGGCAGCACTGGACGGCTGAAAAATCATATTATCCCTTCCTCTTGGTGTATTCGCTGTGGTCGTAGCAGACCCAACATGACCCATCGTCTGCGTAGACTGCTGCAATGGTTGATCCGAAGGTGGCCGTATATCCACCGCGATGCTAGTGACCGCAGATCTGGGTGCCGTCGATTGTGATCGTCCAGAATGGCCCATCTGACTCGTGGATTGGTCTTTTAGTCCGCTAGCCCCTCTAGTGGCGTTCCTCCTACCCAGATCACCACCCTGTCTCGCCAATATCCCGATGATCTTCGAACTGGGTATTTGGGGCCTGTTCAACTCCACCCATTTCAAGTGTTCCGCTAAATTATTGCCAATCATCAACCATCGACTATACTCTGTTTCTATGCCAGCGTTCGTGGTCGTACCCGTCTTCTACTAAGTATGGCGTTTTATCATTTAACGCGTACATTAGCCGCTATAGTAAACAAAACAATCTGCTAGCGAGACCACTTGAAGTCGTCGTGTCCGACTCATAAACCTACTAGTGCAATTTGACACCGCTACGAAGCTTTTAGACATCCAGACGTCAGAAAAACCACACACCCTACACCAGCACCTCCAGACCGCAGGACCAGCATCACTTGGTGCCATTTACCCCTCCATCTCGAGTCCGAGTTTTTCCAGAACAGAACAAAACAGAACAGCAGATGCCGGGCCACCTGAGACCCGAGCCTCGGAAATTGTTCGCCGCAACATGCTACCCGCGAAATTTTGTCGAAGCGATCTACGTCAGCGTCCATCTTCGCCCATCACGTGCGCACGCCATTGGCCCATTTCTTTGGCCTCAGTGGAGGTACCATTACATAACCCCCCATCGTTGAGGAGGAGTAGTCTAACCCACCTTGGCCGTCCCTCTCCTTGCTGCCCGGTCGGAGTTTGGGGCATAGCAATTCGGGACCCCCGGCGAGGGTTCTCCGAGGGCCGGTGCATTGTTCCTCGACTAAACATTCATCCTCGCCCTATGAGCAAATCATGTCATGTTCCAAAGTGGTGCCATCAACTACAACAAGCTAATCCGAAGCCATATTAAGTGGGTTGACTACACCCGTGGAGCACCCGCCAGAAAACCCGCAGCTGTCACCTTGGAAGCCAGAAATATAACATGATATGTACTTGCTAGACTATCTCTCTGGCCGATGGACCCTATTTCCCCCCATTATGAAATACTTGAATGTAGCACAACATACACGGAGCCACGCACTGTCTACTGCCGGAAGTAGAAAACTATCCATCAGTTGACCTTTCGAGTCATAAACGGAGTAATGTGAAATATGCCAATAGCAGGGGTACGGCTTGTATAATGTTGTATTTCAGATTCTCCGCATATAGCGATTTTGTACTTCGTGTGAACCTACTCCAATTAAATCTCCAAAAAGTATTATGCAAAATTTTTCGTAGTGTTAACCGTGATCCACCAGAGATTTACATATTTACCCCATTTAGCCGCAAGCTATACAAGGGTTTTTATTATGGCTTGTAGTTTATATAGCAATTCTCACTACTCAACATTATATTACCCTCACGTAACCACGAAAAAAATTCCAAGCTCCGATGCGGAACATTTATCTAACGGCTTAATATAAATAATTGCAAATACCCAAGGATTTTAAATAACAGGTATTTATTTATATTTTCGATATTATTCTCTTACACATTATTCTTTCACACATACATTAAACTATACCGCATAATATATATATCCATAATTATAACGAAGAATGACAGCATACCATCAAGTGCCATTGCAAATGTTGCCATTAAACGATAATGTGATGGGGTACCGCCCAATGAATAACAATCAGAATCAGTGCCAGAAGTTAGCGGGAGTGGAAGCCATGGGGGTGGCTGAAAGGACAGAGGTGGACGTTGGGACAGTGAAAGGGGATTTGTTGGCTGATTTATGGCTGATGCCATCTGGCCACGACAGCACATCATCGACGTCTAGTACGCCCAGCGCATCGTCTCCACACCACAACAACATGTGGAAGTCACCAGCATCAGTGACGCCACCATTAATGAACCAGGGAAATGGAAATTACGGATATTTGACGGGCGGAGCTGCTGGAGGGTCTATGATGCAAACGGGCTACGCTATGGACTACAAGCCGTTGGCGGTAGGGAATATGGTTTTGAATGACTTACCAGCGTTGACCGAAGAGAACTTGATGCACAACACGGGATCGAATACCCTCGTGTACCCAGGCAGGAACTCGTCATTGTCAGACCATTCCGACGATATTTTCAATTTCGAACAGCAGCTTCAGCAGCAGCAACAACACCAACAGGTGTTATTGACCCAACAGACACAATGCCCAAGTGTCCAACAGACACAACAACAAAAGAACAAACAATTGAACGTGAACACCCAATTGTACAAGACCGAATTATGTGCGTCGTATATCAAGATGGGCATCTGTCCTTATGGCAACAAGTGTCAATTTGCCCACGGCGAAAACGAACTCAAGTCAGTGTCCAGACCTCCAAAATGGAGATCTAAGCCATGTGCCAACTGGTCGAAGTTTGGCTCATGCCGTTATGGAAACAGATGCTGTTTCAAGCACGGCGAATAGATGCTAGTGCATTCTATTGTTAAAATGCCAGTTACGAATTCATTTGGGGTTTAGTTAGTGCAACTAAACAGTTTTATTTATTGATATTTGATTATTTATTGTTGTCGGGGTAGTGAAATGTCTATCTTGAAGATATACATGGGATTCTAGATATTTATTATTAATGTTAGTTTTGGTTTCTAGTTGTAACGTTTAGTAAAAAAGTTGGATATATATGCACAAATAGCACTGTATTTAATAATATTTTATTTTATTGTATTATCAGCTTGTAGCTTCTGGTGTTGCTTTTGCCTATTTGTCGACAGTTTTGTAGTTTTGGTTTGGTGACCTTTTTACATATTGCAAGTCATTTTAGTCTTGGGTTTGTTACAACTAGCTACACTACATATGATAATGATCGATGCACTGTTGACTCGTGTTGTACGCTATGCTCTTATTCGAGCATCGTTAACATTGTAAGACCAAACGGTGCTTAATCATCTTACAATCCTACAATATTACAACCGGTCAGTATTCGTTGGTAATCAGAATAACTTCCTTCAATCACAATCAGTAGAATATACTACGATTTCCAGTGTCAAATTATTCCTATTTATAGAATATGTTGATCAACAAATCCAGTCTCAGATAATTCTAAACATCATTATTATGTGGTGATGTGACCATGATGTTATCCACAGCGCCCTCCAAGAACTCTAAACGAATTCTTAGTGAGTAAATGTTACTGTAACGGATGACTTAACTATAGCCTCTCTTCATCGACTGGTATAGTTGATAAAGAAGAAGCCATATAAATTAAAATTTTTACACCTCAACTTTTTTCATTTGGACAAACCACCCCTAGTAATTGCCGGGTAATTTGAAATGGATTGGTTTTTCCACGAATTGGTATTTTTTCAGCTACGACTATTCATATATTGTTAACTAGTCTGAAATAGAGAACAATAAAGATCCGAAGAAACACTTAATTTCAAATTAGATTCTGAAATAATGACTCCAGAGACTGATGTTACCTGGGATCAATTGTCAGATATTTATGAGAAAGAAATATTTGACTCGTTGACCAGTAAAAGAATACCATTTTTAAGAAAAATTCAACATCTTTTAGACACGGATAAACTAACCGATGATAAACAAGAATTATTAGGGTTATGTCAAACATTATTAAAGACGTATAATTATTATCAAGATGCCAATTCAAGAAATGAGTTATTAAATACGTTAGAAAAGATAATCATATTTAGGAATGAGTTTTTACCCATTTTCATTAAATTCACTTATGACATAGCAGTCAGTGAGAAATCTATAGCAGTTACAGACTACCTAACTTTATTGAATTGGATCAATAAGTTTAGCGTGATTACTAGTGATTTGGATGTCAGCAAACAAGAATTAATTGAGAGAGTAGTATTAAGTCAAGCATATTTATTCAATAATTGTGTAAACGCATCACTTAATGAAAGTAATCAAAGTTTTCAACATAGAAGAAGAATCATTGATTCAGTATTCTCGTCTACGAAATATGCCATCACACATACATTTGTTAAGAAGGATGGTTCGACTAAAGTCATTGACAATTTCATTAATGCAATAATCTCTACTTCAAACAAAGTTCCACCAAGTGTTGTGCTTTCATATTTGGGTGTTTTAACGGATGCGATCGTGGACGCTATTCCAACGTATCCTAGCCTTTTAAATCATCTCAATGATTCGGAAGCGACTGTGAAATCTACAATTTTGGATTATTATACTACACACGTGTTATTAGGTAAAGTACCACCACAAGACTATGCCTTAAATTTTTTTGGAAAGTTTATTGAAACTTCAGTTACTGAGGATGACTTTAATAACATCATCGTGCCAGTGTTAGATAAATCAATTTTAAGATCTTCAGAAGTATCGTTTGGTCATTTAGTTCCAAGACTCATCGAATTCTTGGATAATGATATCGATTTGAGTAATGCGCTTGTTCATCTGAAACTTTTGACGAATATTTTGAATGCTTTTAAGTCACCCAAAGAATTGACAAGAAACGGTGCATTTACTTCAATGGGATTACTAGTTCGTGTTCATTTCCAAAAAGCATCTGATGATATCATAATCAAATTAATTGATGAATGCTTGAAATGCTTCAAAGGTACATCTAATAATGATTCGAAGTACCTAATTATCAAGACTCTTTCTATGATTAATTTCAAGAATGTTGATATTTCAATGCGAATCTTAAATGGGTTATTACCGTTAATTTCAAAGGACCAAAATGAAATTTCATTAACTGGTTTAGTTAACACGTTTACGAACCACTACCTTAACTTGCTTATTAATAATGATCAGATTTCAAGCAATGATGATTCGAAGTTCGTTAATCAATTTAAAACTGGATTTAGTGATAAGAAAATTCCTTTAAGACGTATTTGGTTTCTTGAATTAGGTGCATATGTATATAATAACACGAAAATCGTTAGTAATGATAGATTTTTACAATTATTCGAAACTTTATACCCATTTTTCATTAAATCAATTGAAGAGACACAACAATCACCTTTACCAACAACTGCTAACAAGGGTATCTCATGCTCATATGTTTTTATATATTTGAGTTCTTTAGTTGGAAGGAACAAATCAGAGTTAATTGATCATGAAAAGATTTTCATAAATTCGTTACATAATAGTGAAAAGCCTTCGATTTTAACAAATTCGAAAGTGTTTACAAAATTATCCAACCCACTTGAAATTAACTGGGCTTTGAGAGCTTTAAAAGAATCGCTGGATTATATTAAAATGCTCGATCAAAACGACAAAGATGCGTATGGGTTGACTTGGATTTATATGGCGATTTCAAAAAATATTCCATATGATATGAGACTTCAATGCTTGAAATCTATGAAAAACTGCTATAAGGACAACTCAGAGAATTCAATCGAGTTCAGCGAATTAATTTCAAATGCTATATACTCAGTTTTAATCGATTTTGATAATCAGAAAGACCAAGAAGTATTGAATTATAACCTCAAATACTTGTCACCTATCTTATCAATTATAACGCAGTCAGATAATCAAGATGTTACGAAAGCCAATTTACAGAAATTACTAGTTGCGGCAAATCATGAGCAAATTCCAATTAGAAATGATTGGGTGGGACTTTGTCAAAGAGCAAATGTTGATGTCGGTGATTTGGTTGAGAACAACTCCGATATGATATTTGAGTCTACATTAGAGTTTCTCAGGAATAAGAATTATAAGGGATTAGTTTACAGAGCGGCTATTAAATCTATTAGTATGATTTCATTTATTAAACCAGAAATTTATGGATCTAAGTTATCTGCTTTGATGATATCGAACCTTGATGTTAATAAGATTGCCAATATCGATAATGACACAATCCGTATTTGGCAAGGTATTGAAGGTACATTGGTCATTGATGTCCTCAATGAAAATATTGATTCCAAAAGAATTGATGATAAGAATATCAAGGATTATGAAACTAGAAAATGGGAAGAGGAAATGCGCAAGGAGTTAGCAAATAAAAACAAAGGGAAAACGACCAGAAAATTAACCAAGGAAGAGCAAATTCGTGTCAATGAACAATTGAATAAAGAATCTGATATTCGTCGAGAAGTCCAAATATTGGTAGATGATTTCCGCTGTGGAATTGAAATTATTAACGAGTTAGCTTCCAATGCAATCCAAGTTGATAATGGTTCAAAATATTGGTACCCTGTTGCTATTACGAAAATTCTTATATTAACTCAAAACGAAACAATTTCCCAATTGTTGAATGACTTGCCAATTAAATCATTTTTACACTTAGCGGATTTGATTTCTTCGAGGTTAGGATTATTAAAAGGATTTGTTGGTGTGGCTATCTTAAGACTTAATAAGACCTCAGGATTAAAGGATAATTTGTTAGAAGAACCGATTTTAAGCTTAACCTCAAGAATTTTGTTTAGAATTAAATTTCTCTCTGATCAAAACCCGTTGGATTCTTTGTCATTATCATATATTTTACCATTATTAACCAAAGTTCTAGAAAATGGTAAGAGTGTAGCAATGAAGAATGCCACAAAACAAAAGGTCACATCTGAATTTGTTGAAGAAGATCCAGAAGAAGAGCAATTATTATTGGCGATTGAAATCATTTCTTCTCATGCAGAAGTCTTCGAAGACGATTCGATTCCTAGACAAAAAATCTTGGAAGTCTTATTGTCTTTAATGAGATTACCTTCAAAGGCAAAATTATCAAAAGAGTGCTTTTTGGCAATGTGTCAACATATTTCTGTTAGTATCACTAAGACCGACTTAAGGATCCTTTTCGACAATATAATCTCACCTGAAGTTTTTGTTAGAAATGCAATATTGGAAGGCATTGATTCTGAGTTTGACTTGACTACCGAAATGAGCTATTCCAATGAGTTATGGATCGCAATTCATGACAATGACCCAAATAGTGCCGAGCTTGCTAGAACAATCTGGGAAGATAACAATTTTGTACTCGATCAAGATGCACCAACCCAATTACTACAATATGCCGGTAACGAAGATTCAGGATTACGCTTGTCTATATCAAGTGCAATTTATTCATCAGTTACAGAATTGCTAAAGACTAACAATAAAATATTTCTGAACACTTTAGACCAATTAATTGACCTTTATCATGTCAAAAAAAATCCACCGCCACCAGCATTGGATAGATTTGGTTTAGTTATCAAATCTTCTTATGATCAAAGAGATACATGGGAGGAGAGATCTACTATCGCATTAACCGTAAAGCTATTAACTCCTTTCTTCGAAAAGCATTCAATAGAAAAATTATTTAAATTTTTAGTAGATGAAGGAGCCTTAGGTGATAAAGAGGATTTAGTTCGTCAAGAATTACAAGAGGCTGGTATTGAAGTCATTAAAAAACACGGACTCACGAATATTGAAACCTTAATTCCAATATTTGAGACTTGTCTTGCATCAAAAGACGAAGGTTCAAAGACACAGGACAATATAAGGGAATGTGTCATAATTTTATATGGTGCATTGGCCCGTCACTTAGATGAATCAGACTCAAGATTGGATTTGATTGTCGATAGAATGATCAAGACACTTGATACTCCATCTGAGGATGTGCAATATGCTATTTCAGAATGTATCGCTCCTTTAGTGGTTTCATTTACACCAAAATTACAACACTATTTTGATATTTTGTTTCGAAAGTTATTCGAAGGAAAAAATATGGCCTCAAGACGAGGAGGAGCATATGGTATCTCAGGTTTGGTCAAGGGTTCAGGTATTAAATCGTTGTCTACTTATGATATTATAAGAACACTAACCGACGCAGCGGATGACAAAAGGAACTCTCAGCGTAGAGAAGGTGTTTCCTTTGCATTCGAATGCTTATCTCAAAGTTTAGGGAAATTCTTTGAACCGTATGTGATTGAAATTTTACCTATTCTCTTGAAATCTTTAGGAGATCAAGTGCCTGAAGTTCGTGACGCTACTGATTCAGCAGCAAAGCAGATCATGAAGAATACCACAAGTTTTGGTGTTAAGAGATTGATTCCTGTCGCTATTTCCAATTTGGATGAAATTGCCTGGAGATCTAAAAAGGGTTCTGTTGAATTGTTAGGTTCTATGGCTTATTTGGACCCGACACAGTTATCTTCGTCATTGTCAACAATTGTACCAGAAATTGTTGGTGTATTGAATGACACCCATAAAGAAGTCAGAAAAGCGGCTGATCAAGCTTTGAAAAGGTTTGGTGAAGTTATTCGTAATCCTGAGATTCAGGCTGTTGTTCCAGATTTAATCAATGCAATTGGTGATCCAACTAAATACACTGATCTGGCCTTAGATAAATTAATTCAAACTCAATTCGTACATTATATTGATGGGCCTTCGTTAGCACTTATAATTCATGTTATTCATAGAGGTATGAAGGATAGATCAGCGTCAACTAAGAAAAAAGCATGTCAAATTGTTGGTAATATGGCGATCTTAGTTGACAGTAAAGATCTTCGCCCATATTTGTCGGCATTAGTTGGCGAATTAGAAGTAGCTATGGTTGATCCTGTACCAGGCACAAGATCGACTGCGGCTCGTGCATTGGGTTCCTTAGTTGAAAAGTTGGGTGAAGAACAATTCCCTGATTTAATTCCACGTCTTTTAAACACATTAAGGGATGAATCAAGAGCTGGGGATAGACTTGGTTCAGCTCAAGCTCTTGCGGAAGTTATTTGTGGTCTTGGTATTAATAAGTTAGAGGAATTATTACCAGATATCTTATCGTCTGCATCATCACTGCGTAACTATATTCGTGCCGGTTTCATGCCTTTATTATTGTTTTTACCGGTTTGTTTCGGTTCACAATTTTCACCATATTTAAACCGTATCATTCCTCCAATTTTGGCGGGTTTGGCTGATACTGATGAGGAAATAAGAGATACTGCATTAAGGGCTGGTAGGTTGATCGTGAAGAACTATGCTAAGAAGGCGGTCGATTTGTTATTACCAGAGTTAGAAATTGGATTGTCAGATTACAACTACCGTATTCGTCTTTCATCTGTCGAACTTACTGGTGATTTGTTATTCCAAGTTACAGGAATTTCTGGCAAAAGTGAACTCACTGAAGAAGTTACAGAATACTCAGGTGAAGTTAACAAAACTCTCATTGAAGTTCTTGGACAAGATCGTCGTGACCGTATCTTGTCATTATTATTTGTTTGTCGTTCTGATATTGCAGGTATTGTTCGGAGTGCAGCAGTCGATATCTGGAAGGCATTGGTTGCCAATACTCCAAAGACTGTCAAGGAAATTTTGCCATCATTAACACAAATTATTGTTCGTCGTTTAGCTTCCCCAGAAGAAGAGCAACGTACAATTGCAGCACAAACTCTTGGTGAAATGGTTCGTCGTGTTGGTGCAAATGCCTTGGCACAATTGTTACCGACTTTGCAATCGTCATTAGTTTCTGGTGATAACGATGCAAAACAAGGTATCTGTATTGCTCTTTCTGAATTAATCAAATCGACACAATATGATGGCCTCGTCGAATACCAAGATATTTTCATTAATATTATCCGTGATGCTCTTCTTGATTCCTCCACCGCTGTCAGGGAGGCTGCAGCGGACGCGTTCAAAGAATTGCAAGAACAACTTGGCAAGGTTGTCATTGATGAAATTTTACCACATCTCTTGAATATGCTAGAATCAGACAGCACTGATAATGCTTTGTTAGCTTTACAAGATATCATGGCAACAAAAGCAGACGTCATTTTCCCAATATTGATTCCAACATTATTATCTCCACCTATTGATGCATTTAAGGCGAAAGCTCTTTCCTCATTAGCTGCTGTTGCTGGTCCTGCATTATACAGACGTTTGTCGCTTATTATTAATACTTTGGTTAATGCTGTGATTGATTCGAAGGATGAATCCGAAGCGTCTCAAGATGAAATCAAATCGGCGTTTGATAATATCTTATTGGCAATTGATGATGATGATGGAGTTCATCCATTAATGCAACAGTTGTTGTCTTTGGTTAAACACGAAGATGCTGCTAAGAGATCTGTCATATATGAACGTTTAGGATCATTTTTCACTAACACTAACCTTGATTACTCTGTTTACATTCAAGATATGGTTTCACAATTTATTCTTTCGTTGGGTGATAGATCTCCGGAAGTTGTTAAAGGAAGTTTCGATGCATTATCGGCCTTAGTCAAGAGACAGAGCAAAGAGTCGCTAGAAAAATTAATTAAACCAGCACGTCAAGCATTAAGTATTACAGGTGTCAGGGGTGAAGAATTGGCAGCATTCACATTACCAAGAGGCCCGAATTGTGTTTTGCCAATTTTCTCTCATGGTTTGATGTATGGTAATAGTGACCAAAGAGAAATGTCAGCACTTGCGATTGCCGATATTATTGACAAAACACCCGCAGCCAATTTGAAACCATTTGCTACTACTATAACTGGTCCATTAATTCGTGTAATTGGTGAACGTGTCTCATCAGACATTAAGGCGGGTATATTGTATGCGTTGACTAGTTTACTTTCAAAAATTCCACAATTTTTGCGTCCATTTATTCCTCAATTACAGAGAACTTTTGTAAGATCATTATCAGATCCACAGAATGAAGCATTACGTTCCAGAGCTGTTATTGCTTTAGGTACATTGATTGAACATCAACCAAGAGTTGACTCATTAGTTACAGAATTAGTGACTGGTGCAAGAAATACGACTGAGCAGGGTGTAAAGACAGCGATGTTGAAGGGTATGTTACAAGTTGTTAGCAAGGCAGGTAAGTATATGAATGAAGCGTCCAAGACGTCCATTTTGACATTGGTTGAAGATGAAATTACACTTGTCAGTGATAAATCTGCTGTCTCATATGCTAGATTAATTGGTTCATTATCACAAATTTTATCTAATGAAGAGGCTACTAACATCCTAAAATCTAAAATTTTGGATAAACAAAACGGTGATAATGTTGACAATCATAAATTTGCTATATTGTCTATCAATTCGTTTTTAAAGGACGCTCCTCATCATATATTCCAAACTGGATTATTGGATGAAATCATTACATTTGTGATTGATTGTTCTAATTCATCAGATGATTACATCAGTCAAAATGCGACTGTTGCAATTGGTAAGTTATTCTTATTATTGAACGAAACAAAATCATCAGTTACATCCAGTACTATTGTAAATGACAAGGCATTCGAAATTGATGGTAATAATATACAAAAGCTAATTGAACAATTGGCTACCAACATGGTCAAGCCAAATTCTAATTCACCAGATACGAGAAGATTGTCATTGGTTATTGTAAGAACTGTTGCAAGATTTAAGTATGAAGAATTAGTTAAGCCGTTCTATGATCTTTTAGTACCTTCTGTTTTCACCTGCGTTCGTGACACGATTATTCCAATTAAATTGGCGGCTGAAAAAGCGTATGTTGCGATCTTTAATTTGGTTGATGATGAACAAATGAATGATTTCAATTTGTGGTTCGACAATAAGAAATCCAATATCTCGGGGGTTGCTGGTATTTCTATTATTCCAAGATCAATTGGTGATTATACAAAGAGAGTTGCTTCAAGATTAGCTGGTGTTGAAAGAGAAAGAATAGATGCCGGTGGTGATGAGGAAACTTTGTTTTCTGATAGAATTGAAGATGAAAGTGAAGTATGGGCTATTGGTGGTGTAGACTTATCAAAATGATTACTATGTTCTAGAACCACTTTTGTATTAAGCTTATATATAATAGAGTAGCATAAAGTATTAATTAAGTAATTTAAAGATTGTTTTCATATGCAAATCCTCGTTCTTATTGTTCTAAGTTAGAGTGTGTTCTATTAAATGCAACTCCACATTCGCTGTTATGGCTATCGGACAAATGGATTACTTACGATGAACATTACATTGCGCTCGCTATTAACCGCTCGTATTGATTAACCTAACTTACTATACAAGTATTATACACTATTTTACATATCAAAGCAAAAACACTCAATATTGACGGCCTTCCCCAGAGTTTGATGGGAAAGGCGCATCCTTGTACGTAGAACCCATATCGAACGAAACATTTATAGATTGCATGGGTAAATTTGTAGGCAATTCTAATTTCAAGCTTCTTAATGGTGGTAAACTGTTTTCATCTTTCGGGTTTTTTCTATCAGATGTGATATTTAGTGGTTGTGGTGGTGGTGATGAATTATTTTGTCTTGGGATAAAGCCACCCTCGATCACGGGGTTTGAAGAATGTGCCGTCATTAAGGACGCCAAATTTGTAGAACTATTGTTGGCAGATATTATTGGTGTGGTCGTAGATGATAAGCCAAGAACTGGTGAGTTAGGCAACGTGAAGTTCTTGGTGTTGACCGGAGAGTTTGGTCTTGACTTCTTTAATCTCTGTTTCACGTAATCCAAATCTGAGTCCTGCAACGCATTCGAATGCTGGGTTACTGGGTTTAATGGGGTCATCCGTTGCAACACCGACAACGGATTTGTATTATTCTTTGCTGATAATGTAGTATAACTCTTAGACTGGGGCTTGTTGGAGTTGGATGACATCGTAGCCACATTAGACAAGTACTGTAAGCTGTTGGTTGAATTTGAATTTGCAGATTTTATTGGTTTAGGTCCGGGGATGGAAAATGGCACTGTCTTACCATTATTGAAGTAGTCCGTTAATGATGGCAAAGACTTGGAGTTTAAGTTCTCCAATTCCTCCGACGCAGCACTGGCCAAGATGTCGATGTTCTTCTTACTATTGGTCGCTGCATTATTATGTGTACAATCTTCCAGCGGTGGAGTGCTCTGAACGTCTTCGTCACTATTGTCCAACTTAGCGTCTCTTATCAGGACAAAGTCATCGGACGTGTGTAATTTCTTCTTATTCAACAGGTTCGACGACGACGACGACTCAGAGTTGTTCACTTTTAGGGGTGCATCCAACACAGGATGGGGTATTGTCATGGGTTGCATCCATACATGCGCTTCCATCTGCTCGGTCTTAACGTTCTCCTGTGGTCCCTCGTACTCAGTAGCTTCCATACCATGCTCATGGGGCTGTTCTGGATGGTGAGTCGGCAGCTTCACTGTTTGTGTGGGGACGGGGATCTTCTGCTGCGTCTTGCTCAAGTTCTTGTTGCGACGAGAGTTGGGATTCGTATGGATCCTTGAGTGTCTGGTGAGCTCGTCCGACCGACTGAACTTCTTGAAACACCCTGGGTATGAACAACTGTGGGGTTTTTCCCCCGTGTGTGTCCTTATGTGTCTCGTCTGGTGCTCGAGCCTATGGAAGGCCTTGTCGCACATCGTACATTTGTAGGGCCTGCTTGTCGGGTCCTTTCGCTTCTCTTGTGTCTTTGTAGTCATATCTATTGCGTGCGTCGTATTGTTGCTATTTGCACTGTCTAACCCCTGATTTTTGGCGCCTTGGGGCTGAACTTCTAGATGTAAAGTTTGAACGTTAGCAAATCTTAAGGTGATCAGGTCTTTATACCGATAGCTACTGTCAGTGTAAATATCGATGCTAGAAATAAAGATACCTTACGTCCAGACCAAATACAACTAGAATGAAAAATTTTATGTTCTGTCAGAAAAAATTTAAAAATAGAGGGGAGACCAGAAAAAAAATTTAGCCGTTTTTTTGGTAATGAGCGAACCATCACCATATATATACTGCGCATAATCTCCAAACACCTGCGACCATTGCATACTTGCCAATAGCGATATCGTACGGTGTATGTTACGGGCTGTGTTGGTAACCATACCACTAATTTTATTGGGCCCCATTGGGGAACAAGATAGTATATAAGGTTCATGCTACCAAACACTCACACACCAAGTTGTATACCAAGTGGTGGTTCTGGAGAGACGTGCCAGACTGCTAAATTGAAAAAAACCCGGGGGGAGCGATGGGTGTTGGATGTGCGCCATTTAATGGTTGGAAGCGCCGGGAAACGTAAATAGTGTGCGCATAGTGGGACGTTGACCGAAGAATTACAAGGATCGCCATGAACCGTGGCAAGACTACGCCGGTCGGCGTTCTGCCGACTCGCCAAGTAAGCGTAGGGAAAAGACGTCTACAATAAACGGTGCAACCCACCACGCAATTGTGGAGATGCTGGTGTATGGATGCCAGAATTAATGGGGAAAATGGCAAAACCACAATTGGCAAATTGGCAAATTGGCGCGGGCCAACCAGCGGCTAGCTTGAGGGCCAAGAAGGGCAACAAGGCCACTGCGGTGGATACGGGCAAACAACAACCTATATACAATGCGACGGCTGGAGGGCTCGCTAGTCCTCCATATAATTGCTCTTCGTCGTGAACGCCAACACAGATTACGGGCGCCATTAAACTACGTTTAGGGGCAACGGGGAGATCGTCGAGGAGGGGAGGCTAGTGGAGATTCAGTAGCGGGTGTTAGGATGTACACTGTGCTATTGCACTCTTGTACTAGGTGTACTAGGTTCAGGGTGGTCTTTAAGTCCGGCGGAGAAAACAAGAGCCAGAGTAACCCCTTTGCAACATTAAACCGAATATTGTAGAGCTTACGGTCGAAGACGGTCGATTCTGCCTAGACCGGGGTGTCACCAGCGGCCGTATTCAAACTAGCGTATAGCTTATTGACATTGGCCTTGCAACGCAGCGATTCCCACACGCTGGTAGCCCGTAAATGGTTGTTTCCACTATTATGCACTCCAAGGGCCCTACAGCTGCGAGAGACGACTGTGAGACCAACACCGAAGGCAGAAGCAACCGGCGACGTGCATAGCCCTAGAGCCGAGGGACGACTGGTAGATGTGACCGCGGTATTTGCAACATGGTGTAGACCACCAGGGCACGCATGCGAGTATAACATGGAGGGGTGGATCGATGATCGCACGGAAAGGCCGCTCCCCACACTTCCAAGCGATGGCTGCTAGACAGTAACCCGATGTACCTAACAGAAGTGGGGACGAGCTTATGGTGTATTTGCGGTTTGTATTGTTTGCATTGTTCGTATTGGTTGCTGTC
The DNA here is from genome assembly GCA_030564605.1 of Debaryomyces coudertii. Classification (NCBI taxonomy): domain Eukaryota; kingdom Fungi; phylum Ascomycota; class Pichiomycetes; order Serinales; family Debaryomycetaceae; genus Debaryomyces; species Debaryomyces coudertii. Next base: position 97,623 of record JAKTYF010000032.1, read on the forward strand.
TGTTCGCTGATTGTTCTGTTACTTGCTGTGCGATTGTTTTAGCTGCGATTGACCCACAGACGCTTGTGACTCTGAATGCAACATGTAACACCAGAGATAGTTGTTGTCATCGACAATAGTTTTGGATGCTGGGGAAATGTCTGACAATGCTTGACAACACTTGACAATGCTTGACTATAGTTTCCATACTCCGCTGCTTCGGTGCGCTCCCTAGGCTCGCTTCCCCGTCTTCATTTGCGGGCAATTTACGCTACAGATGTCGCGAGTTTTTCCGAACTCCTCACGCCATTACTATACGGTGGTCTCTGGGATGCTCGCTCGGTCGGGCTGGTCAACACCCATCATTGAAGTTTGTAGCAGGCTTGCCCCACACTGTGGGTTCGTAGTTGCCGCTCCTTCGACCGTCAGGCTGGGAAAGACCCTGACGGCATCCCCGCTGCAGGCTCTGACCATCCTCTCAGGGGGCCTCGCCAGGCCCGTCTTTTTGACGTTTGCAACCGTTCGGTGGCCGATTCTTTGTGACGGATGGGTTTGGGATATACCGATTGTGGGCGTGCGTGTACCAGACAATATTTGCAGCCATTCTACCAATTCTGTGGTTTACAAAAGTGATGTATTAGTCCAGATTGATAGTATATATTGGCAGAAAAGTACCAATAGTCCCAATTTCAGACTATACACCAAATTCGTTAGCAGGGGTTGTTTGCAAGTTGCCAGACGCCACGAAGCCACAAGATACAGATTTAGCTCGTACATCACTAACTAAACATCTAATTTTTAGACATGCAAAAAAAGCAGTACATGGACCAGCGGTCCATTTCGCCAGTGTTAGAGTCTGGAGCATACAAGAGTAAGGAGGGCTATTTGAAGAGGGGCGAGAAAAACACGTTGGCAATGTTCAACCAGCTATTTATCGACTCAAGTAAGTTAGCCGCCGACGAAAGCGACGACAGCCAGGGCGGCAGCCAGGGCGGCAGCCAAAGCGACAGCCAGGAAGATAAGGGGGATATCGGGGGACACAGAGAAGAGAGCGAAGACGACGTTGATGCACAAGATGATGCACTCGGCAACCGGTCGGACGAAGAGGACGACAACGGCGAAAACAAGGAGAACTGCGACCCTGCCCACGGCGAAGCCAAGGCTACACACGAACCCATAGTTAGAGGAAGGCCGTCGAGTTGCGTGTTTGTTGCCAGTCTCTGTTCCAGCAAAAGCGACGACGAGCTCTGTGTTTCTGTAACGAAGCATTTTGGACAATGGGGCAAGTTGTCTACTGTCAAGGTGCTCCGTGATCCTGCTAATAGGCCGTACGCATTCGTGCAGTATACTAATGATGATGATTCAAAAGCCGCCATCTTGAACGGTCATAACTCGGTGTTGAACGGTAGAAATTTGAGATGCGAGGCCGCTAAGGTGAATCGGACGTTGTTCATATCCTCTAAGGTTTTCAAAGCAGAAAAGGCGTTCAGGGATGCCTTGCAAGAATTTGGAGAAATCGAACAACTCACTCCCAGCGATGAATTTGGCAATTTCAAGTTAAGCAAGTATCATACTAAGAATTCGAAATTTTGGTTCTGTAAATACGTTTATCGTGATGATGCCATTAGGGCTTTTGCCAATCTCAGTGAAAATACTTCGTTTCATATTGAATGGGCCCAGAACATCGAAACTTTCAGTAGTAATAAGACCCACAATAATAATCATACCTTCATTAAACACGAAGAAAATAAGATGAAGTTTGACAAGTTTTCTGTGTTTGTTGGTCAGTTGAATTCTTCAGTCTCCGAAGAAGAGTTGACAAATAGGTTTAAGCGCCATGGTAAAATTGAGGAAGTCACCATAATCAAAAAAACTTCCAACACATTCGGCTTTGTTAGATATAAAGAAGAATCGAGTGCAGCCAGCGCCGTTGAGAGAGAAAATCACTCCATGTTTAAGGATAGAACCATGCATGTTCAGTATAGAGAAGTGCATTCAAATACCACAAGACACTCGCCAAAAACTCATGGCGTGGCATTGGCTCCCCCTCCGATTAATTTAAAGAAGAGAACCAGTTTGGGTGTTAAGAAAACTTCAGATTTTAGAAAGTTGTCGCCATTCAATCATCACCTTTACCCCGTTCCTATTCCAATACCAACAAAGAAGAACTTCAACAGCTACCCCTCAAATCATAATAAATCTCGTACTGCTTCTAATACATATTCTACTTCTATTGGGAAACGTCGGTATTCCAAGTTTGGTGATGTCTACGATAAGTTGAAACCAGAAATAAAAGAGGATTCCTCAACTCCTCCTGAAAGCGTTCAAACTTACGATTCACATACAATTACGAAAAGCGGATATTCACCTTCTAGTGCCGTAAATAGTGAACGGTCAGATTATGTTAACTCTGGTGGTGGCAACAAAAACCTCAAAAACCTGAATACAAAAAACAAGAATGTGCCATACTTCTATTATATACCAACAAATGAAGTCGCGCCTAGTTCAAGCTCAGGTTATTATAATCCATACCAATACTTCATTCCCTACGAAGCTTCTCCCGAGTATCAATCCCAAAATGGTTATGGCATACCATTCCCAATGTATTATTCACCTACAAATAATGATCAGGAATTCAATTTTGAAGATTCATTCGAAACTCCAAATTAATAGCATTATAATTCTAACTTCAAAGAAGTTCCTCTCATTTTGATGCGTTCGTTCATTTTTCTCATTATTTTAGAATATGCTAATATATAATTTTTTTTCTATATATTTATTTATGATTAATTTTATGAAAATACTCCATTGATAAGCGCATTGAAAAACTCCACAAACAAATATAGAATTATTTGTATAATTTAATAGAACAAAGTTTAATATACAATGGGATGTATCCATGAACTAGCAGATGCGTTTGCAAATGATTCTGATGAAAGAATTCTTACCCAACTGTTTGATGCTACTGAAATCAACAAGCATGCTGACTATGAATCATTTTTTAGAATTAATTCTGATGATAGCATCATGAAATCAAGGCCATGGAAATCCAATGCGAAATACTTTAAAAAAACGTATATATCATCTCTAGCATTATGCAAGATGTCGGTGCATGCAAAATCGGGGGGGCCAATTGAAGTTATGGGAATGATGACAGGAAAAATCATTAAAAATTTAATTATTGTGATGGATGTCTACTCATTGCCAGTTGAAGGTACCGAAACCAGAGTAAATGCACAAGCAGAAGGGTACGAGTATATGGTTCAGTACCTAGAGAACCTGAAACAGGTGGGACGGAACGAAAATATAGTGGGTTGGTACCATTCACACCCTGGTTATGGGTGTTGGTTATCGGGGATAGATGTAGCAACACAAAGCTTGAATCAAAATTTCCAAGATCCGTATCTAGCTGTGGTTATTGATCCGATGAAGACAGAAGACCAAGGGAAAGTTGAAATTGGAGCGTTCAGGACGTTCCCGGATAACTATAAATCGCCCGACACATCTTCACAAACCAATACCAAAGGAGTCCCTCTATCTAAACAGAAGGATTTTGGAGTTCATTCAGATAGGTACTACTCTTTGGATATTCAAATCTTCAAATCCAAAATTGACACGCAAATTCTAGACATCATATCAAATAAATCATGGATTAGTAAGTTGATTAAGTCTGTGAATACAGCTAACCATCAAGATCAGAACATGATCGATAACGTATTCAAGTTGATCAACAAACTCCAGAAAAAGGAGGTAAATCAATTGAATCGATTTGAAATATCTTTCATCAAGAAATTCGACTTGATATTTGAAGAAATAATTGGCGAGAAACTCATGAACGACAACAGGTTCTACAATACAATATCACATAACTCCTATGACAACCTCAATGAAAACCACAATAATGACGACTTATCGAACGACGATGACATGGACGACGAAAGTGATTTAGATGATAGAGATAAGAATAGTGCTGCCCTCGACGTATCGGACACGGGCAATGATGACGTTATATCGATGGAGAGCTCCGTAAACGTGTACGCCGATAAGAGAGAGGATCTGCAATATGATAACGATGACGACGACAACGATGATTATGACAAAAAGCCCACGTACACCAATTACAGACCTAGGACAAATCTTACTAAATCACGAAAACTGGGCTCCCTTCAGCAAGAACACAATTTAAAGTTCCCAAATAATGTAAATAAAACCATTGCAAATTTAACTAGTCACAGCAAAGATATTGGTGTCACTGAGTTGCAAGAATTAATTACTCTTAAGACTAAAGAACTGATCTTTTTGGGTAAACATTGAATTATCAAATCCTACACCCTACATTATAACGAAATGAGTCTCTTGTCTGGTAATGTTGCCATTTTTGGTCTTCAAATGAGCCTGAGTTGCATGAATATCCATACATCTTTATTTATAGCAATACTATATACTATTATATAAACCACTATGCAAAGTATGTTAAAATACACGACTATTTTTCAACGCGATTCGAAAACTCGAAATCAAATTTTTTTATGACAGCAGCTTATGCGGACGAAAAGCGATGAGATAAACGGGTTATTCATCTTATAGAAATCAGTATACATAAATATATTCAAGAGAAGGCTTTGAAATTCATCAAGATCAACCGCGCTTTTACTAGTATACAAAATATTCATACATAAGTATCTAATAATCCTGAGGCTACGTTCGGATATTGTGATTAATTTCTTTTGGTGATAGTTGTTAAATTTTTTTAATTTTGTGTCACCTATATACACGGTTAAGCTAGTGTCAACTATAGTACTAATCTCGTTGATTTGATACTATAATCGATAGGGCCAGAAGCATTAAATGTCAGCACACGCCAACGTAATTTCCAACAGTGTTACACCACTCATAGATCGAATTTTAACTAATCCGTTAACGTTCGTACTGGGGAAGCAAATCGAGCTGGATAATTTTGAAAAACCCGCCAGCTACATAGTTTTATCGAAGTCTAGCAAGACAGGGGAGAGTAACGAGAATAAAGAGGCTGAATATCAAGAAAAGGAGCCAAGAAGTCCAGAAATGAGAAAACCAAGATCAATGGCAGAAGCTGTGGCCGTGTATACGGGAAAGAAGTTTTTGACTAAAGCAGAGAAGAAGGCAGCAAAAAGAAGAAAGGTAACACCAGCACAGCCCTTAGTTGATTCTGAGGAAGATATGGGCGAGATTATAGGCACCGAAAGCTCTAAGCAGGAGTCTGATTCAGATTCTATTTCAGACTCGCAGTACGAGTCTGCGTCCGAATTCCAGTCAGATAATATTGAATTACCATTTTCTGAGTTTAAAAACGAAAGTGATCTCAAGAGCAGTAGCGAGCTGAGAAGCGAGAGCGAACCCAAGAGTGAGAGTGAGCTGAAAAGTGAGAGTGGACTGGCAAGCGAGAGTGCTACAGGTGGCAAAAACGATGATGACGAAGACGACGAAGATGACGAAGAAGAAGACAACGAAGACGATAATAAGGACTATCATCTTGGAGAAAGTGATGATCTTCCGCAAAGCGATAGTGGAAGTGCAAGTGACGTAGATGATAGTTCAGTCGATGATGAGGACATAGATGCGCTCAAACACGATCTCAAACAAGATCTTGCGCGTGAACCTACAGAAATATCAAGTAAAGATCCCTCTTTATCTGAGAGTGATGAAGGATATGCGGAGAAGGAAGAAGTAAACCTGGATAAAAATCCGACGCCACCTACTTCTCCGGAAGATGAACCAGAAAAACCTATTGCAACTATCGAAACTGCTGAGGATTCTACAGTGTTACCATTAAACAAGTTTTATATGATCAACGAAAACGCAACTGATAGGGGCTCGAATTTTTCTACAAGAATATACAAGAACTGGAGGGAATTATCTAAGCGCAAGCCTGTTGGGTTGTTAAATCATGGTGTCACATGTTACATGAATTCTGCAATTCAATCATTGATCCATATTCCAGCCGTTCAACACTATTTGACTGAGGTCAATGCAGGAAAACACAATAAAATATTAGAACCAAAGTCCGTTTCCCATGTTTTAGCAGAACTTTCCAAAAGGATGTGGGCATTGGATGATATTACATCTAAAGGTAAGCATCCAAAATATATCAATCCGAAGAAAATAATTCAGAGATTAGATGACATCAATTGCATGATGAGTGAATGGCAACAAGAGGACTCGCATGAATATTTTATGTCGTTAATGTCAAGACTACAAGAAGATTCAACCCCCAAGGGAGTTAAATTAAATCAATCAATTATCTACGATATATTTGGGGGTTTATTACATCAGTCTGTCACTTGCAAGAATTGTAATTATGTATCCGATACTAAACAGGAGTTTTATGATTTGTCTTTGGGATTAAATAAAAAGAAAAACAAAGATGTTGCTGAAGCTAGCGGTTCCCAAAGATACACAATTGAAAGATCAATTAAAGAATTTTTTTCAAGCGAATTAATTAAACTTGATAGAAAGGATAAAAGTTCCGGATACGACTGTGAAAATTGTAAACAAAAATCAAATGCATACAAGATAAGTACAATTGACAGGTCTCCTGAAACTTTAACAATCCATTTGAAAAGATTCAAATTTAATGGTAACTCATCGTCTAAGGTTAAGCAATCCATTTCATATCCAAATTACCTTGACTTGACTAAGTTCACTACCTTGAAGACTCCTACAAAATACCAATTAACTTCAGTAATTGTTCATGAAGGAAGGTCGATACTGTCTGGTCATTATGTTGCACATTGTTTACAACCAGATGGCAGCTGGTCAACCTATGATGATGAATATATTAACAAGATTAATGAAAAAGAAGCTCTTAGTGATCCATCGGCTTATGTTTTAGTGTATACCAAATTAACACCAAAGTCATTGAAAAGATCAGTTGATTGCAATGATAACTTAGTAAATGTTAAGAAGACTAAACGTTAGACACTTAGATTATTCTGTGTATATTAATATATTGCATATTGCATATTGCATTAAATCAGTGGCAGTATTCACTACATATCATGTATTGAAACATTCATTAGAAACAATTTAGAGAAAAACTATATATAAAGAACCATAAGGAATAACGCAGTTTAAAAATTCTACATACTATTCCACCATCCAACGACCCAAACCTCAATACCATACGAACCGGGCAACCGTTATCTAGTAACGCATTAGCCATAATGCTGCCGACCTTAAAAAAAAAAAGTATAAGTCGTAGCTATATAAAATGGGGAAAAATTCGAAGAGATAACTATATTTGTTGAAATAGAAATAGCTAATCGCATTCAAACATCAACGAATACATCTTGATCCTCATCGAATTCTTCTTTATCAATTCCTTGAAACCTCAATCCGCTCAAAATTGAAACGTTTTCGTTATCTCTAAAATTGACAGAATTTCCTCCAGTTGGTTCTTCCACTTTCGTTTTACTGTGATCAATGGGGGAATTGAACTTGAATAAATCATCTGAAGTAGAATTATAATCTACAGATGACGATGATGAACCGGAAGACCGACGACGGCTGTTGTTCAACTTGGCTTTTTCCATGAGCGATGCCGTAGACGAGTTGTTTGGGATTAGCTTGATGTAATCTTTCTCAATAACAAACTTCCCTTCCTTGTACGTTTCCGAGTATGAGAACGCCTTCTTATATGTCCACCCTAATTGGATTGAACACTGGTGGCACTTGACTTTATTTATAAGATATGTCCCAGTCAACATCCTAGTTTCCTGGGATCCATTCTCCAGCTGATAGTTAATCAACTTGTCCACCAAATACGCTGGTCCTGTGGAACCCCGAAAATTGTCCGATAAAATCAAATGTGATAAGCATAAATGGGATGAGCAGTTCTTACAAATAACAATTTGGGTGTCGGAACTTTCGTAACTAGAATTCTCGAAGAAATTAGTATACTTCAATCCCATTGTATATCCTCCTTGTTGCTTCTTCTTGCCTCTTGTTGCTTGTTCTTTATTAATTCGTTATCTCTTGTATATTCTTTGTAAAGGGATGAGAGTTCTAATTAATTGGTGTGATTGCTAAATTTATTTAATCCTTAGCCTAGCCCGTATTTAATTGTTACCCTTTACTAAGTATATATTATATTGGTATGTTCCGATAGTACTTATATTGATCACAATATATAGATTGTTTCACTACCTATGTAAGAGGAAGAAATACAATTAATGTAATGACTCAGTATTATCATGTACACTATAATATGCGAATACTTAGCAGGGTGATAAGACTGAAACAGTCTAGACACCGAAGACCGAATCCTATATACACAATAAAAGAAATTAAGCTAATGAAATAACGTCATGGTCAAACGACGGAAATAATAGGGTCAGGGGACGGTAAAATGGATGCAATATTGTGGTGGAGTCGTTTACAGTCTGGAACTACGGTCATGACGTAAAATTAAATAGTGTAGCATTATCGCGGGCACAATATAAAGGCACGGTGTGAATATAGTTCATACGACTGCGAGCTACCGAGAAAAATGGTTACAAGCTTCTAAGATAGTGATAAATTAGAGTATTATATATTTATGTACAAGATTACCATCTATAGAATGGGTGAACTCTGAAATTCAAAGGTTCGTTATTTAAGAACATTCTTGGCTTTTGGTCCAAATGTTTCTGGTGCTTCTCCCATTTCAACCTGTTGGTTGTTTGGTCGGTTCTCATGATGGCTTTGAGGTGGATGTGAGGATGTTCGATAATACCGGTTCTTCCTCTACCCTTCGCATCTGCCCGTTTGCGCCAGCTTCCATCGGATCCGACCCACAAGGACTGGATATACAACTCGTCCTCGTTATAGTTCAATTCACGGGCTTGCTCCAACCCTTTCTTCAATAACTTTTCCAATTCGGTGGACATCTTTTTTGGGTTGAAGTGTAATTGGTTGATAGCGTTTTTCACCTTGTAGCCCCTGACAAACCTATTCACCTGGGTGGCCTTCTTCATGGACGATTTGATTCTGTAACTCTGCAAGAAAATCGATGGTTCCAAGATGTCGATTTCTTCTTCGGTTAATGCTAATTTGTAGACCTTTTCCGTTTCTGGGTCTTTGAAAATCTCGTTGTTCTTGAAAAACCCATTTTGTTGCACGTTCAAGTGGAACAACTTTTGCTTCAATGGTGTTATGTATTTGTCGCTGGTAAACAGCGATTTCTTAGCTTCTTCAAGGTAGTGGTCTTGTAACGTCTTGTCCGTTGCTGGTGTGACTTCGTTCACATCTACGTCTTTTTGTTTCTCGAGTTCTGCTTCATTTGTCTCTTTACCTTTGGTCAATTCGCCAAAAACATTACCATTTTGTAAATATTTGGTGGTATGAAATTGTTTTATGGATACTGATGAGCTGGTATGGATCCTGGTTGAATGTGCACCGTAAGCCCTACGCAAGAAGCCTAATTTATTAAACATGTCTCTAGTCAACCCTGGCTTTGATCGTCCATTTCGATCAAAAGTCACTATTTGGTGAAAATTTAAATCGAAGCGACAAAATTTATTTTGAGTATTACACGACTTTATACCAAAGACTTATGTAATCCAAGTCATTTATAACCTTGTAGAACCTAGTAAGACCAACTACAATAAGAAATAGAGGAGGATAAACGTATATTATGATATGGTCAATCAGGTGGTATCCTGCGCCATAGAAAGTAGGAATGTTGAATGAAATTTATGGGCCATTTTGATGAAATATTAACCATCTCTTATGAACAATTAATACCCTAATATAATAATATAATAATGTAATGGAATAATCTAATGGTCCAATGCTCTATTGGAGTCCCCAATGGGGCAATAATTTATCGTGTTTGTATACTTATTCATCGTCAAAACCAGTTAAGTTAGCGTCTCTAGGTCTGGTTGGCAATGGGTACACCTTTGGAATTGGCTCATGGTCAGCATATAAGTACTTTCTTCTGATTGGGGAAAGCGCTAATAATAATGGAGCTGCTAATCCTAATCCGACAGCCCAAACAAAATGGGGCTTGGTGTGTGCATGGTATCGGACCCACTAGACGATGTTAGTATATATGTCTTGCAAAATGTAGATCACGAAAATACTTCTAGAACAGCACAGAACTCATGAAATCCTGGCCAGTGTGATCCAATAATTACTGCTGTGTTATATATTCAATTGCATCGCTTGTATCAATCATTCATTACTTATTCGTTTTGACAAAATTCTCACAGTCCAGTTGTTTCATTTATAATATTTGTTATACGTACTCTAATAGGTTGTTTGAAATAAACAGGATAATCACCCCAAACTTTATCGGTAGTCATTCTTCTTGAATTTAAGTGTTTACTAATTTAAAGTGACCTATGTGTAGATTAGCCTGTTGTAGGTGAGTTTTGGTGAAATAATTCAAACTTAGATGAGTCTAATTGGTTAGAAATATGGACTGCACATAGTTACTCACAAGTATCTGGTCCCATTTATTAGAACACTAGACATAATTTAGACTTAGGACCAGCTAAAAACTAGAGCGTTTTATAAGGCTATATGCATCTAACTAAACTATTTAGATTTCTTCTTTGCTTTCGTAGCGGACGACGATGCACCGGACGCACTGGCCCCCTTGCTCTTGATGTTTTCGCTATCTCCAATGTTTTCAGTCTTAGCAGACGCAGCAGCAAGGGCAGCCCTTTCTTCTTCTTCGAAGAATTTGGCTTTCAACTTCTTGTCGTACCATTCTGCATAATGCAAGCCACCTTGCAATAACAAAACACCAAATAAAGCAAAAACAATCATCACTTGTGATGCAGCCATAACATTAATCCCTGTTGGCATGTCTACCTCACCCCAGTCGCCAGCCAAGCAACTGTTGACTCCAATTCTCAAATTGGTCAAGTAAATAATCACACCCACCATGTACAAAAACAATGATCCATATTCGAAGTATTTGGCATCCTCACTTGGCTTGTATAACTTGATAAAGGATCCAATGAATCCCAACCCAATCACAGCGTGAAAAATGTGGTGCACATATGCTGGCGTAGTACCCCAAACACTGTAATGTGCCAATGATGTGACGAACGCATTTCCTGTCTCATCGTTTCTCCATAAAGTGTTCAAATCATATGGCAAATTGGCATAAAGAACACCCAATCCAAACGATGTGGCACCAATGATTAATCCAGTTCCGACTGGAACAATATCTTTATAAGCCATCCTGATATAATGCAATTCTGTTAGTTTATCTACTATTCCTAGTATTATCGGCCAAGGACATAATTATTGCCTCTCAAATTGACAATAATCTGAAAATATCACTTATCACGTGATACGACCTTCTTAAGTCTGGTTGTCCTTTTCGAAAATAGCCGTGCCGTAGTGCTAGACAATGGCCGCTGTTACTCGCCCGAGTGATTTCTTTCGGTGGATGATGGCTGTAGTATGGGCATGTCATTTCCCGATCTTCTGACCACGTTTGATACAAAAGTGTAATAACCACTTGTACCGAAAAACGATATATATGCACTACATTCCTTACCTTAGCTCTGACTACGGAAACTTGGAGGGGATCCCAAAAACCAACTACAGCTGAAAATGATATTGGAGATATGTTCAAGCGATGACTAATGGCATCTATTTTAGGTCGCACTCCACATCAGTATTTTTGAGCCAAGGAAGTGTACCCATGATTAGCTGTTACAGCATATGATACCGTATGCCTCAGAAAAATAAGACTACAGGTGACAACTGAACCATCTAATTATAGACACAATGCCAGATGGGCAGTGATCGCACGTGAAAGGGTTTTACGGTGTAGGATGTCTCGTTTGCGTCCCATTGTTTCTATAGATGTAGGACTAATGTCGTCAAGTTTTCATGATGAACGGTTTTAATGAATCATTGTTCAACAGGTATATAGACAGAAAGGCCAGCAGGTTGAATTAACGGTCCACGCGTTACTAGACTAAGAAAAGTAAAGGTAATTCTCACATTACAAGTGTTACTCACAAACAAACATACTTTTTTCGGCCAAAAAAATTTCTAACGTACATATAATGAGAGGTATTAAGTCAGTCGTTGTTGGAGATGGTGGTGTGGGAAAAACATGTTTATTGATCTCGTACACAACTAACACGTTTCCAAACGACTATATTCCAACGGTGTTTGATAATTACTCAGCGACGGCGATGATTGAGGGTAAGCCTATTAAGTTGGGATTATGGGATACGGCTGGTCAGGCTGAATACGACAGATTAAGGCCGTTAAGTTATCCCCAAACAGAAATATTTTTGTGCTGTTTTTCTGTTGTGAGTCCTGCGTCATTTGAAAATGTTAAAGCTAAATGGATACCCGAAATATTTCACCATTCGCCCAAGGACATATTGGTATTGTTGGTAGGCACGAAAATAGACTTACGTGATGACCTACTGGTGTTGGATAACTTGGATGATATAAATCAGAAACCCGTTACTGCAACCCAGGGACAGGAACTAGCCAAGGAACTCGGTCTCGTGGGTTACTTGGAATGTTCTGCGGCCACTCAGTTCGGTGTTAAAGAATTGTTCGACTTTGCAATCAAAACCGTTTTATCGCCACCAACGGATGTTGGATACACCAATGTAGCAAACAAGTCGCGTACGAAGACATCAAATAATACGGCAGCGAGTTCGGGTGAAGTATCACAAGGAAGAGTTAAAAAGGCTAAAAAGTGTACAATTTTATAAACAAAAATTGCTTGATCTTTTCTTTCAATGGGATAAATTTTTTTTCTACATCTATTCAGTAATAATCGTTTGACAACATTTAATTATTTCATATATTCAGTCTCTTATTTTTTTGGCTCTATCTAAAGATAGTTTTGGGTTTTATTTCCGGTTTTGGTTGTTTTATCTTGTTTAAGATTAATATTTTTCTCTTCATCTGTTAGAGTTTCATATATTATAGAATACTTCGGATTCTGTTCGTCGTTTATATCTAATAGATTACTAACAATCATGTAATTAGTTATTTATTTATTTTATAGTAAATTATATTATATTATATTCTGTCTGAAACCCTGTATTATGATATAAATTCAAATTTTGTAATGCTCTTCATGTATTCCTCTAGTGCACAAGTTCAATTCATTAAAGCAGCTCTCGATGGGTGAACACCTTCGGGAACCTCACTCTTTTTGTTGTCTTTCGTAACTCTAGTTTTCCTTTCATCTTCTAATTTCTCATTCTTCTCTCTTAATTTATTAACTCTATTGTCAGAATTACCTCCTCCACCGACTGTTAACTCAACATTAATTTTTCTACTTCTAAGGGTAGAGTGATGCATTCTTAATGCTAGCTCCATCTTACTTTGAATCTCCCTACTATCATTATCAAACTCCAAAAATGCAATCCCCTTGTCTTGTCTTATTCTTATTCTATCTGGATTCGAATTCTTGAAATGTGAAACAAGCTCAGGTTGAGTTACGTTATATGGTAGGTTACCAGCAAATAAAATAAAACGAGGTCCTTTTCCCTCATTGACACCTTTACCCTTCTTGCCTCTTCTTGTCTTTCTTTTCTTTTTTGGTTCACCATTAGCATTTGGTGTCTCTTCGGAATCTGCTGCTCTTTTTCTGTTCTCTTTTTCCGTGGTCGTTGAAGGTTCGTCAGCCAAATCTTTGGATTTTTTTTGATGGAAATCCAATGCTTTCTTTTGTTTCTTAGTTAACTTGGTTGTGTCTGACATCTTTGAAGTATATGCGTTATATGTATAACAGCTAAAAAGAATCTATAATTTTAAAGTAGTGAAAAATTCCCTGCACGTGCAATATCATCTCATCTCTATTATGTTTACCAGGTGTTATCAATACCACGTCTAGCATAGAATAATCTTGTACATTAAACAAATTTTGTTATTAATTCAGTCATGACTTTAAATAAAACTAATAAGATTAAAATAAACTTAAAAGAGTCTCATAGGTTGGCATCAAGGTCTAGATCAAGACTGCCCCATAAATCCAATGAATCACTTACGCTGAGCTCTCAAGGAAGGACTCACGAAGATGAACATTATAGAGACAGATCACACGAGAGATCTATTGACAAGATACAGAAGTCGGATTTGTATAAGAAAGAAAATCCGTCATTACAAGATTTACCGTTACTGAATTCGTCTTTCAACAATAAAATCAAACTCCCTGAACACAAGCAAGAACAAGACAGCCGAGGACGTCAAAGAGAAAGAAACAATACCGAGGACGTAAATATGGACAGTCCCATAGAATCACAGGAAGATGATATGATAAGCTTGATGGGTTTTGGTGGATTCGGATCTACGAAAGGTAAACATGTGAAAGGTACGAAGGGTGGAAGCGCAAAAAAAGAGCCCAAATCGGAATACAGAAAGTACATGAATAGAAGCAAAGGATTTAATAGACCCTTATCACCTACTAGATGATGTATCTTTATAGTTATATATATGTATATATATATATATATATATGTTCTAATTGCATTTATTAATGATTATGAATCACTGAGTAATTTCTTATGCTCTTCATACAATTCTTCGTGTTTCCCTCTCAAATCTGTGTATGCCTTTGATACCTTTGTAAGCTTTTCCTCTAATTCTCGAACCTTTGAATCGTTCGCTTCTGAAGCTCCAGTAGTTCCGGTAACCGTAACAGAAGAGTTTATATGGGTTAAATTTTTGAATTCTAACTCTTCATGCGATTTGCGTGCTAACCAACTCTCAAAATCCTCTTCAGTTTCTTGTTGTTTAGGTACCTCCATGTAAAGCTGATGTTCTAATGGGTCGGGATTTGCAAGAACTCTTTTGAATTGGGGAATTAATCTGTGTCTTTTATCGTTGTTATTGGATGCGATGTTCGAAACTGAAACTCTTTCAATAGTGCATTGGTTAACCTGGATGTATGAAATAGAAGATTTACACGGAGCAAATGTCTTCACTACTTGTCGAGAAACAATGTCCGACATATATACCCTTCCAACTGAGTCGCCCGATATCAAGTTAGTACCATCCATTGTGATAGATAGTCTGGTGATTGAAATTGGTTTCTCTTCTGTGGTTGTTTTTGTATTTAATGTCTTATGCAATGGTTCCGTGCTTAAACGTTGTTGATGATGGACGAATGTACTTAATAAATTTGGATCGTTATCTAAGGTAACAATCTTACCACGGCCACCTATACTCTCTAACACAGAGGTAACTGGGTTAATTTGGTATAGTTGAACGGTTCTTATTAAACCGTTGGACAATCCCACATAACAGGCTCTGTTTGCTGGATCTTTGGTTATACATTCAATCCCTGAGGGTAATACAAAAGTTGTCAAAAGGGATTTCGTCATTATATCATAAATTCGTAAAGTGCTATCACGAGAAACAGTGTACAATCTTAAATCGCTGATGATTCCTGTTTCTGACATTACTAAATCAGTTATCGGTAACGAATGGTCTGTAAAAGACGCAAACGGTTTGATATTTATAGTCGATTCCTCTTCCTTGTTGTACACTGATATTAAGTCGCTTGTTCTCCAAACCATACATCTAGCATCTGAACTACCTGTTACCAAAAAGGTTCCACATTGAGAGAATTTCATTGCTGAAATCGACTGGTAATGAGCTTCCTTTACACACAACAAATTTCCCGATGCCAATTCCCATACGAATATTTTTCCTGTCTTAGATCCTCCGGCTAATAACCACGGAGTACGAAAGCCAGGCAAGTTGCGTTCATTTGATTGTGTCCCTTCTGGTACTTCTGGATTAGGGTGCTTGCAAAGTGTTAAACAGCTTAATTGCTCCGGAATTGGAATCCTCTGGTCAGGGCTTTCTTTTCCCCACGAGTAGACATTAATCAATGCTTTATTAGGGCTTGCAACAAACAACCTTTCACCTGCTCCTACACCACTTAAGCATGCCCCATTCTGAGGGCAATCTGCCTGTCTGAATCCAGCATGTTGTTGGGATGAATGCACCGAGCTGGAATGACCGAAAGATTCCTGCGAATGTTTATCAGTTGGATCTCCCTTTGATATATAAAATACGGACTCATCCATTGTGATACTTGTATCTTCGAAACGATATAAACCAGGATAGACTGAATCTGAAAAAAAAAAATGTATAGGACCGATGAGCAGTGGAAAATTATGTGCACACGCGTAAATACTTCGAACACCGATAGGACAGTGATAGAGAATAGACGCATATTTGATATATGTTATACAAGTTACTCCAGCCTAAATAATGCCAATAGATATACTAAGCACTGCCATATTCGAAGGGCCCGAATCAATCCCAGGATGGGATTATATTAAGACATATACTCCAGTAGCGTTGACTATTGCAGGTATTAAATACTATTTTGGTGGGACATCAAATACATGGGAAAGAGACTATCATGGAAAAGTATACATAATGACTGGAAGTACTTCTGGTTTGGGTGCATATCTTTCATACGAACTTGCAAGCAAAGGGGCGCAACTTATTTTGTTGGCAAGATCCACTGAAGATACCTGGTTAGTTGATTATGTCGAAGATTTGAGGGAAAAGACTGACAACTTTATGATTTATGCTGAAGAATGTGACTTGAATTCCTTATATTCTATTAGAAAATTTGCCACTAAATGGTTGGATAATCTGCCTCCAAGAAGATTGGATGGTGTGATATGCTGTGCAGCTGAATCGATTCCTATAGGAAAGCCCAGACAGGTGACTGTGGATGGGGTTGAAAAGCAAATGGGAATCAATTACTTATCGCATTACCATTTGTTAACATTACTTTCGCCTGCGTTAAAGGTACAGCTTCCAGACAGAGATGTGAGGATTGTCATGGCTACATGTGTATCCCAAGCATTGGGTGAGCTAGACATAAAAGATCCCTTATGGTTGAACAGACGTTATCCGACTAAACAGCCATGGAAGTTGTACGGTACATCCAAGCTAATGTTGACCATGTTTGCCAAAGAATTTCAGAGAAGATTAAATAGCTTCGAAAGAAAGGACAAGGCGCCTTGTAACGTTCGAGTCAATATGGTTAATCCTGGAATCATGAGAACCGCATCAACAAGAAGGTTTCTATCAATGGGGTCTATATGGGGTCTTTTGGTCTATTTTATTTTGTTTCCAGTTTTCTGGCTATTCTTCAAAAGTGCATCCCAAGGAGCGCAATCGTTCTTATATACATTGGCAGCACCCGTGTTCAAAAACCTCGACGGGGGAAATGTCATTCAGGAATGCAAAATTTTGAAGCCAGCAAGGAAAGAACTTGGCGACGAAGAATTCCAGAAGACCTTGTTCGATGAGACAGAAAAACTCCTCGAAGCATTGGAGAAGAACTCTGCCATTGAGAGAAAAAAACAGGAAAAGATTGACGAATCCAAAAAGCCGTTGGCTGAAAAATTGAGGGCCGAAAACGAAGAGATCAGAAGAAGAAATGACATTCACACAAAGCCCGAAATTTCGGAAGAGTTACAAGCAAAGCTCGCTGTCGTCAAACGACTGATTGGTATTCCAACTGAGAAGAGTAATGAATTACCTTTATTCCCGCAGCAGTCCGGTGCATCCCAAGCGAAAAATGGGACCGGAAATTTGTCAAGCACAAAATCTACCCCTAAACCAAAATCTAAATCTCAACGATCTAAATCCAAAAAGGAAGATTAATCGATTTATCAACGGTCCATTTACACCAATGGCTATACGCATATTTACATCTTTACCTATATATGTCTTTTATCTCTTATTGTATATGTAGTAGATGCCTTTGACAAATAAAAATTAGATCTTTTATCTACAGATCACGCGCTTATCAAGAAAACAAAATCGGCCATTCAAGTGTCAAAAGAAATTCGAGGAAATTAAAAGTACTAAGTGTATAGCACCCTGAACTTGATACGACTTTAGGTAATAACTTGAGGGATATTTACAATAATAATTAAAAATAAATTATACCTTGATAATTAAAACCACGTTCTTTTAAAGACTATTGTTGAATTATAAATTACATTAATTAAAAAGACTTAGAAACACCGCTAAAAAATTTAAACAAAAGAATGGATTTAGAAATACCTAACCGAAAAATTTCGAATAGCAAATTACCAATTAGTTCATTAACGAGGTTATTAAATGAATCCAACTCCAACAATGCTACTCCAATACTTTCCAAAAACCACTCGCAAACTTCGTTGGATTCTACAAGCGAAACTATCACACAGGGTGGTGTAGCGGAAAGTGGAGATGACCCTACATCGGATTCTAATGATATAGATACTGCTAACAGTGGTTTAGCTGGATTATCCATGAATGAAGATTACAACAATGACTCATTGAATATCCCCCAACCGCAGATAATAAACGGGTTTGACCCGTCAATAGATATTGTTCCGGAAGATTCGTTTTTTATTGCCGAATCACCACGTACCCAAAGCGGTAGAAATAATGGGAATAATGCTTTTCAATCTAGAGATATCCCAATTAAGCCACCAATCATTGCTAGTCCTAGAACGAATAGGACTAATTCAGTTTCACATTCATTCTTGACCTCAAGTGGTTATGGGGGTGAGAGTTTATCATCCTCGATTCCATACAGTGCACCTGGCGGGAGAGGACATTTGTCAAATTCATTCACTAATACTAATACTAATATTAATATTATTGGATGTAATTCGTTTGCAAACTCATCGTCGAGCTTCTCTAATGACGCTCCCATTACCCATGATAATTCGCATATTCCCAATTTGCCCAATGGGCAGCCTATTTCTTCAATCCATATTCAATCACCTCAAGTTAACTCCTCATCGATTGAACCACGTTTTGTTGTTTCCAAACAAAGAGTAGCTCAAGCTCAAGCTCAAGCATCTTTGAGTACTTCTAATAAGTCTGGTTCTCAATCTGGATTATCATATTTCTTCTCCTCTAAGAATAAGGCTTCAAATAAAAAACCATCATCTTCAACAGACTTAGGATCATTCTATAATAATTCCTATCAGGACTATAATAACCCCGTTCCCTTGAGTTCTCCATCGTCGCTTTCGTCAAGTGAGTCTATCAATTCAACTGCATTCCCGGCGCCATCAAGACATAATTCAATGGCTAATTTGAAGAGGTTTTTCAAGAAAACAACCCCTGCTTACCCTGCACCAGCGTCGAGCTTGTCATCTTCATTAAGGTCGAATGGTAGTGAACGCAACCCTATTACAAGCGAATCAAACGTACAAATGGGTAGTTCATTCCAACCCGGTTCATATGGCCATTCTTTGACTGAAACGTCGTCTAATGCTTCATATTCTCAGTCTCCAAATACGGGAACTACTTTTGGTCCATCTTCTTCTGTCAGCCGTTCGTCGTCTGTTTTGCAAAATAAAATGAATTACCAACGCGAAAGAAGAGGCTCAGTACTGGTTTTGATTAACCCTCAACAACAATTGCCTTTTTCTAAGAGATATGGAAAGTTTGGAGAAAACTTAGGTTCGGGCGCAGGTGGTGCAGTTAAATTAGTAAACAGATTATCAGATAAACAATTATTTGCGGTGAAAGAATTTAGAAGCAAATACCAGAATGAAACTAAAAGGGATTATGCTAAAAAAATTACAGGAGAATACTGTATTGGTTCTACGTTGAAGCATCCAAACATTATTGAAACTATCGAGATCTGCTATGAGAATGAAAGAATCTTGCAAGTTATGGAGTATTGTGATTTCGATTTATTTGCAATTGTCATGTCCAACAAGATGTCAAGGGAAGAAATTAATTGTTGTTTTAAACAAATTCTATCTGGTATCAATTACTTGCATTCAATGGGTTTAGCACATAGAGACTTAAAACTTGATAACTGTGTTATCAATACTAGAGGTATAGTGAAGATCATTGATTTTGGCTCTGCAGTTGTCTTTTCTTATCCATTTACCAAAACATTAATCGAAGCTCAGGGAATTGTGGGTTCTGACCCATACTTGGCACCGGAAGTTTGTGTTTTTAATAAATATGATCCTAGACCGGTCGATGTTTGGTCCGCGGCAATAATTTACTGTTGTATGAT
Source organism: Debaryomyces coudertii (assembly GCA_030564605.1). Lineage (NCBI taxonomy): Eukaryota > Fungi > Ascomycota > Pichiomycetes > Serinales > Debaryomycetaceae > Debaryomyces > Debaryomyces coudertii. The sequence continues at coordinate 117,634 of JAKTYF010000032.1, forward strand.
GTTAAAGAAATTTCCATGGAAAGTTCCTAAGTTGGTTGATAATAGTTTCAAGTTATTTGCTAGCAGAGGCGAAATGGTTCCACTTAGTGAAATACTAAAGAAGACTCCTGAACCAAGTAATAACATTCATAGTAACAAGGGTGATGAATTAGACATTAGTGACATGAATCCTATTGCGATTTCTAACTCAGAATTTTCGGGTAATTCACAGTTGGTAGACTCTGAGGGTAAGTCGCATACATCAAGCGAAACTGGCGTAGGAAGATTACTACTTGCCTTACCTGAAGATTGTCGTTTATTAATCGGTAGAATGGTAGAATTACCCCCGGCATGCCGTATTTCCATTGAGGAATGTTTCAATGATGAATGGTTATCATCAGTAGATATGTGCTTCGTTGAAGAAAAATTGACCCTGGATGGTTTAACAAATTTTGAGGTTATTCCTTGTGACAATCATGATCACACCCAAGTGGATCAATCAAAAGCTCATATTGCAGCATATGATAAAAATAAGAAAAAGTAGTAAATAGGTACTATGCATCAACAGCGATGTTGTATCACATTCGATTTCATTGGCATTATTTGATTCCCTAATCGTTAAGAAAATTGTGTCTACATCATTCAATACGTAATATCCAGATAAACCAGATTTTACACTATTTCATATAACTGAAATAACTCTTATTAATATATACATGAAAAATCTTATCTAATTTACAAGTAACCTTTAAACACGTCTAAGCGACGACTCTAACACCAACTGCTTCAGCCGTCAGAATCACTGCCCCACAGATAGATTGCAAGTCGACTTCCTTATGTCTTTCGTCAGTTTTCTTAATCTTAGCGATTTCATACACATGTTTCAACGAAACTTCACCCACTATATTATGCGTAGGTTTGTCTGATCCCTTCTTAGCTTGGGCTGCTTTCAATAACAACCACGAAGTAGGTGGTGATTTCATTTCAAACTTAAATGTTCTATCTGGTTTAATGGTTAACAAGCATGGAATTGGAATACCTGGTTGATAATTACCAGTTCTTGCGTTAAATTCCTTACAAAAGTCTATGGCTTTAACCCCCTTGGAACCCAATGCAGGACCGACTGGTGGAGCCGGAGCGGCCTGTCCAGCACCAACAATCAACTTGACCATAACATTCTTAGCTGACATGTTTAAGTATAATCTAATGAAATGCAAAACTTTAACACCTTCAGTCAATTTTATTTATGAAAAATTGACAAAATTTGGTAGGAGAAAAAAATTGTATTGTGCAGGACACGATTTTAATTTACATCTAGATAATAGTATATTAAACAGTATTAATAAGTAATATAGAATTGAATAACATATAATGCACCAGTATTGATTGACGACAACGAGTTTTGAGATGAAGACAGTAATACGTCAATAAATAAAAATCAAATAATTTCTTCCTGAAATCTTGAACGGGAATTATTACTATGGATCTCCTCGCCAAATATATTTCTACGATCAGCAGGAATGAAGTCGTCGTGATCTAAGTCATAGATCGAAGAGTCATAGTTTTCAGTTTCATCTGAATTGATTCGATTGTGGCCTGTAAATGGATCGCGTTCGTCAACCTCGCGTGTTTCGTAGGGTATATCCAAAGGATGGCCTATTGAGTTCATACGGGTGTGGATAGCACTCTGATTTGCACTGCCACCCATTGCTGTATTCTGGCCCGACGAATTAGATGCTGATGATTTGAAGATACTGTCGAGATTGTTGTTGTTAGAGACACCACGATACACGAAATCGTCATCTTCGATGGCGCTACCATTGTCGGGCTGTATGGCGGGAGAGTCGTTTTGTCTTTCGATATCTGTTAAACCGGCAACACCACCGTAATTGGCGTTCTTGGAAGAGAATAACTTTCTGAAGCCAGACTTATCTTTAAACGAGTCTGAGTCGCCAGAAGCGTTGTCGTTGAAGTCAGGCGACTGGTTTGTGACCTTCTTCCGTTTCTTCAAAAATAAGAACAATGCAACAAGGAGCCCAATAGCAATGGTACCTCCGATAGAACCGACTAAACCGCCGATCAACTTGGCGTTTCGCTCGGAGTTGGAGCTAGATATGTCGTTCGAGTCTTGAGCTGCCGATGCAGATGTTGGGACAGTAATGAGTGTAGTGATGGTAGTATCTCCTTTGTCGATCGTGCTGTAGTACGACGAGAATGACAGCGACGACGAAGGAGGGCTCGTTGTGTGCGAAGAAGTAGTGGAATGTTTATGTGACGAAGAGCTGCTAGATGAGCTCGAATATGTCTGGGAAGAAGCGTGTGAAGTAAGGGAAGGGTGACTTGAAGAACTCGAGCGTGAAGACGACGAAGACGCCAGTGACGAACTCGACAACACGATAGATGACACCTGCGAGCTCGATAGTTGCATCGAACTGCTAGATGATGCCAGCAACGACACTGACGAACTAGACGCCGACAACCATGAGCTCGAGTGCCCCGAGCTGGATCGGTTGGTGTTAGATGAGCTGGCGCTGGAACTAAATGCACTCGATGAGCTACGTACGCTGGACGGCCTAGTGCTAGAACTCAATGTGCTGGATGAACTAGGTACACTGGATGAACTAGGTACGCTGGATGAACTAGGTACGCTGGACGAGCTGAAAGTGCTGGACGAGCTGAAAAGGCTGGACGAAGGGGAGTTCGATATACTGGCACTGGAGCCCACTGAGTTGGATGAACTAGGTACGCTGGACGAGCTGAAAGTGCTGGACGTGCCGAAAGTGCTGGACGAGGGGGGGTGCGATATACTGGCGCTGGAACTCAACGCACTGGATGAACTTCGTATGCTGGACGAGGGAGAGTTCGAACTGGATGCGCTCGATATGCTCTGTGTCTCCAGTGGCACCTCCACCAGCGCCGTAGGGAGCACCGGCGTCGAGCTGGCACCCTCGTCGGACGTTGTAGACTCTTCCGATGACGTCGGTCCCGCCGTTGCCCTGTTGCTTGTGCTCACACTCACACGCCTTGAGCTCGTCGTCTCAGTATCACGGGACGACGAGCTCGAAGTCCCGTTGATCCCCCCGTCATCCACCATCCCTCCATCGTTTACCATCCCTCCATCGTTTCTCATCCCTCCTTCGTTTCCCATCCCTCCTTCGTTTCCCGTATCCTCTTCTGCCCGCCGAAACAACTCTTGTACGTTCCCTATCATATTCTCAATGTATGACATGCCTGCTGCTATTCTGTTCTACTATTAGCCTGTCTCAACACCGAATCATTAAACCGTGCCTGTTTTTCACCTGTAGATCTGTCTTCCTGCCTATTTGGATTATTCTCCAAATTCTATGTGCACCAATAAATATCTGAAGCCTCTGGTGTGTGCGTGGCTTTCTTTGCAACTGTCAATATTTGTTTGAACAACAAAGATATGTTTCTGAATATATATATATTGATTTCCATATACATGAAAATTTATTTATAGACTTATTAAGAGTAGTCACATACTGATTTGTCTTCCTGCAGATAAGTTTTTCCGGCCAAAAAGATGGAAATGCGTGTAATTGCGCAATTTTTACCCCCCTTGTTCCATGCGTCACTAGCCACATGAGGTTCCTGATACGGTAGTTTAAATAGGTGAAATTGAAGATTGGTAATATTTGACATATAGCACATTTCAAGATGAGCCGGTATGGGAGATGTGGCGATACCAGAGTACAATAAATGGGCCCAAAATTAGGGAGACATAAACGTACCAAAGGGCTGAAGTCAGATAGGCTAGAAGTCGTCGTACGGTGATGGAATGGTGCGGGCAGAAATAGAACGATATTCTCTGCGACATTCTCTGCGATCGATCGGTGACTTTTTGCGACTTTTTGCGACTTTTTATGACTTTTCGTATTTCCGCCGCATTCTCGTAGGTGCAAAAAACGACAAAGGGGGTTCCAACGGCGCAGTTCACACCAGAACCGCCTGGAAGCCCTTGCCACTAACCACACCCATCCAGTCGCCTGTTTCGCGGCGCCAGCACACGTTGTTGACCTCGAGGTCGTCGCTGTAGCCTAACACAGGCGAGTCGATGACTGCGGTGACGTCAGGCGACAGCGACGCCGTCGACGCCGTCTTTGGAGTGGCTAGGTGGTTGATGTTGTTGCAGTCCCACACCAAGGCCTGGCAGTCGTCGCCACCAGTGAGGAGGTAGTTTGACGAAGGATGCCACAGGATCGTGTTGATGGCGGTGTTGTTGACACCGCCCAACGACCCGTCAAGCGCAGCCACGGGAAGCCCCGGCATGCGCATGTCGATTATCATGACCTGGTTGGAATTGACGCCGATGGTGGCCAAGTAGTGTTGATCGATGTTGGAGGCCGAGAGCTTGAGGAGCGCCCGCGAGTTGTGGTGAGGTGTAGAGTGCGACACCGTCGACACCGGAGGGAGCGATGGTTCGTAGATGATGGTTGAGTGCTCCAAAGACCGCAAGTCGAACACTCGCATCGACCCGTCGTTTCCCACCGACGCAAACACATTGCTGGAATTGTGGATGAACTTGACATCGAACACCTCCGAGTCGTGGGCAATGAGCTGTGTCTTAACGGTCGCCGTGTCTGCTGCCGTCGTCATGCCTGTCGTTGTCTGGTCCAGGACCCCGTGTGACCGGTTCAAATCCCACACTGTGCACGTCGTGTCGACCGACGACGTTATGATTATGTTGGGGTCAATCTTGTTCCAATCGAACGACGTGACGGGGGGAAACGTGTTGACGTCGTCGGAGTTGGACCCCGACCCGCCAGCACTGTTCGAATGTGCCGACGACGACGTAGACGACGATGCTGTGGCCGTATTGTTGGCGAGAATGTGTGTCTGTGTAAGCTTGTAGTCATTATTCTTGTCGATCGCGTCGTGGTCCACCTTGTATAACCTCAACACCTCCAGCGATGCTGCCAAACGCTCAGAAACGCCGTTACCCATCTTGAGCATCGACGGATCCCATTGTAAACTTGTCACTGGGTAATCCACCGATGTCTCCGCTACCTTGTGGAAATCAAAGCCCTCGATCGAGTCGTCCTTGTACGCGTTCGACATTGGTGACCCCATCGTCACCCCGTTGTCCATCTCTTCGCCGGTAGCCTCTTTTCCATACCCTATTCCGTGCACAACTTGTATCTTATTGGAAAATCCTTCCTTGTACGAGCTTAATGCGATGCAATCCAAGTTTCCGTCGTTCAAATACGTCCAGTCCGAACAGTATAGCGGATTTGGCGAAAAATAATAGCTAGATCGATCTATGACATTAGGCGCTCCGCTGTTTACCAATTCTCCGTTGTTGGTATTAGAACTCGGTGGAAGTAGCGCATGACGATTACTATAGAATTGTGTCCGTTGTTGTTGTTGGGGACTAGAGTAATTAAGCCCGTAACCTCCTTGTGAATATGGCATACCGGCTGAAACAGAACTTCTCTTATATTTCATGGGGTTTTGCCACTCCATGTCCGCTTATACCTATGTATCACTATTAATTCTGTGAATAACTGTTATCAACTATACTCAAACACAACGTCAATATCAGCGAGACCCTCTAAAATGTCTGGAAATTGAGAATTAGTCATGTGATGATGATGATGATTCTCTACTACGGGTGATTGACTCTAACATAAGACGTTCTAATTAATCGTTGTATACAACGGAATACTGATAAATATATATGTGAACCTGAATGATAAATAAAAATACATAACCCAAAATCAAACTTATTGATCAGCAACAACTTCTTCAACAGATGGACATGTACACATCAAGTTCATGTCACCGTAGGTATCGTTCACTCTGGCAACAGAAGGCCAGCACTTGGAGGACTTCAAGAATGGCAATGGGTAAGCAGCTTGTTGTCTGGTGTAGCCCCTGGTTTCCCATTCTTCTTGACTAGTAGAGACGATATCGTCTAACGAATGAGGTGCATTCTTCAACACTTGACCCAATGGCTCATTGTTGGCTAAGGCGTTGATTTCTCTTCTAATAGATAATAAGGAGTCGATGAATCTGTCTAACTCTTCCAAGTTTTCAGATTCGGTTGGTTCGATCATCAATGTACCGGCCACTGGGAAAGACATGGTTGGGGCATGGAAACCGTAATCTTGCAATCTCTTGGCGACGTCAATGGCTTCGACACCAACGGCCTTGAATTCTCTCAAGTCCAAGATGAATTCGTGTGCACAGTGCTTTAAGCCCTCATCGGTAGAGGCACTGTGGTCGACGAACATGATTTGGAAGTCGTCCTTCAACTTTTCCAACATGTAGTTAGCGTTCAACATAGCGATAGATGAAGCGTGAGGCAAGGCCTTGGCACCCAACATCTTAATGTACGAGTAGGACACTGGGATGACGGACGCAGAACCGTATGGAGCAGAGTTGACGGCTTGGATGGATTCGTTGGTAGAGTGAGGAGTGTCCACGAAGTGATGCTTTGGTAAGAACGGTTTTAAGTGCTCTTTCACACAGACTGGGGCTTGCCCTGGACCACCACCACCGTGGGATAATGCAAACGTCTTGTGGATATTCAAGTGACAGACGTCGGCACCTAAATCACCTGGAGAGGTCAAACCAACTTGAGCATTCATGTTGGCACCATCCAAGTAAACTAAACCACCGTTCTTGTGTACTGTTTCTATGGCTGTTTTGATACCTGGTTCGAATAAACCGTAGGTCGATGGATAAGTGATCATAATAGAACAAAGGTTTTCAGCGTGCTTTTCGGCCTTCAATTTTAAGTCATCCAAATCAATAGAACCGTTGTTCAAACATTTAACTGGAACGACCTTTAAGCCACACATGGCAGCAGACGCTGGGTTAGTACCGTGAGCACTGACTGGAATAAGGCAGATATTTCTTTGCTCTAGTTGACCTTTGGACTTGTGGTATTGTCTGATTAATGATAAACCAGTGTATTCACCTTGCGCACCAGAGTTTGGCATGTTAGTGGTAGCATCAAAACCAGTTATATCATTCAAATCCTTTTCAAATTCATCGACTAACTCCTTGTAACCTTGAGCTTGGTTCAATGGCGCAAATGGATGGATTTGGTTAAAACCTGGCATAGATAAGGTTTGCATTTCAACCGTGGCATTCAACTTCATGGTACATGAACCTAATGGGATCATTGAGTTGGCCAATGACAAATCTCTGCTTTGTAATAAGTGCAAGTAACGTAACATGGAAGTTTCGGAACGGTGAGTGTTGAAGACTTCATGTTCTAAAATGTTGTCAGTTCTCAATAATTCAGTTGGCAATTTTGGCAATTCTGTGATCGACGAAGTGCTGAACAGTTTGTTGCCTGTGAACACATCAACTAACGCAGCCAAGTCCTTTTCTTCAACAGTTTCATCAAACGCTAACGAGATCTTGTCTTCACCAGCTTTGAATAAGTTAATATTATATTCATCAAGAGCCTTATTTAAAACCTCATCAGCCTTGACACCGCCACCTAACTTAATCGTTAAGGTGTCGAACCACTTATCATTCACAATTTCATGTTGTGAATTGTTGGCGATTTCGTTTGCTAAAACAGTTGTGTAACCATAGACTCTGGCAGCGATATCCTTCAATCCCTTTGGACCGTGGTAGACTGCATACATGGCTGCCATGTTAGCCAACAAAGCTTGAGCAGTACAAATGTTAGATGTAGCCTTTTCACGTTTAATGTGTTGCTCTCTGGTTTGTAATGCCAATCTTAAAGCCGGCTTGCCTAATCTGTCCTTTGATAAACCAACGATTCTACCGGGAATCTTACGAGAGTATTTCATGTTGGTTGCGAAAAAAGCTGCATGTGGACCACCGTAACCAAATGGAACCCCAAATCTTTGGGAGGTACCTAATGCAATGTCGGCGTTGAATTCTGCTGGAGACTTAAGTAAAGTCAAAGCTAATAAATCAGTGGCCATGGCGAAAAGACCCTTGTTAGCGTGGACAATTTCACCAACTTTGGTATAATTGTGGAGAGAACCATCAGTACCAGGGTATTGAACCAACGCACCACAAGAATCCGATCCAATCTTCTCTAATTCTTCGATACCTTGTGACGTGGATAATGGTAACTCGACGATTTCAACACCAAGGTTAGAAGCCCTCGATTTTATGACATCTAAAGTCTGAGGATGAAGATTAGAATCAACCACATACTTAAACTTCTTACCTTTTAAACTGTGGAATGATAAGGACATGGCTTCACCAGCTGCAGTACCTTCATCTAATAAAGAGGCGTTTGCCATATTTAAACCAGTTAATGAGGTAACCATAGTTTGGTAGTTCAATAACGATTCCAATCTACCTTGCGAGATTTCTGGTTGATATGGGGTGTAAGAGGTGTACCATTCTGGCGATTCCAATAAGTTTCTTTGGATCACTGGTGGAACTTTGGTTCCGGAGTAACCCTTACCAATGAACGATTTGACAATTTTGTTCTTGTTAGCTAATTCTTGTAAATGTTCCAACATTTCCAGTTCGGTGTACCCTTGTAACGGTTGAACCTGTAATGCTCTTCTGTATAAAACGTGTTCTGGAATTGCCTTGCTTAAAAATTCGTCCAAGTCTTTGTATCCTAACGTGTCCAACATAGTCTTGACATTGTCGGGGGTAGGACCAAGGTGACGCCTTGCAAATGTATCCAAATTTCCTAAAGACACGGTCTTAGCGCTTGGATCGTAAACTTTTTCATAATCAGCAGATGATGTGTCGGCCTTTGAAGCTAAAAATCTGTTACCCGCTGCAACTTTCAAGTTCAAATTGTATACCCTTGGAACAGATCTAGTCAAGGTGGACAATCTATTAGCACGAGCCGATCTAGCAACAACTCTTGAAATCATCCTTCTATTTTTTTTGATCTATTAAACGGAAAAAAATAATTCTATGAATATATATAATTTATCAAAGACGAATGATGATAAAACAACCGTATTATCTTTTCAGAGGATTCTTGATGGTTTAAATACTTTATAGGCTAATATAAAAGTTGTGCCAGGACAGAGTCAATGAAAAATATTTAACACGGTGTTTTTGATGACTCGGATTCCCCCAGGTTATGACTCGGTTCAACGGTAATTTTTCACCATCTTTAATACTATTACAATAACCAAATATCGATCTACATAAAAAGTCTGAAACGGTGGAGCGTACCGGTTGGTTTATAGAACAAATAAAAAATATTATTTAATATAGTGATGATCAAAACTCCGGTTTGGTGGTCTTATCGAATATTTGACTCGTCTTTTAGGCCGGTTTTTCACATGTAGATTGATAAGCAAAATTTTCAGACGGCTTTTGTGTCTATGGCTTCGTTTGAAGATGGAGAATTTAATGATTGGGGACAGTCTGGGACGGTACCATCAGTGGTATAATATACATCTATTTCACCTCAATCATATAATATAGGTATAGCTATTAATACTCACAGCAAGAAAAATAAATGTAGTAATTGGGATCAAAGATTTTTCCTACAAAGGATTTTCAACCAACTATTAAACATTAAAACTATAAAATTACTTACCAAAATAAAGAATTCGAACTATGGGGAAAAAACTCAAAATTTACGTAGTTCAAATTCAAGTAGCTTTTCCTGGGTATATTCAAATTAAGAAGCTTATTTCTTAGCGGCCTTTTGAGCAGCCTTGGTAACCTTACCGGCCTTGTCA
>JAKTYF010000033.1:0-123445 GCA_030564605.1 Debaryomyces coudertii
ATAGGAAGATTCTTCAATATTTTACAAAACAACATGATGCACAGGAACAAATTGAAAAATTTGAAGCTCTTAAGCAAAACGGAAAAATCGATGAGTTTAATATCCATTTCCTCTTGGCTCTCGAAGTATTTTCTGAAGAATCTATGCGTGAAGAAACGAAATTGAACTGGTACTTAACCAAATTAAAGATGAATCTTAGAACTGAAGTTAAATGTAGAGATCCAAAGAATTTAGACGACGCAATGAGAATAGCTTTATTAATTGATAAAAGAGACTGTGAACACCTATACAAGCCATCTTTTACACGTAACCAAAGAAAATATTATCGTTCCCAATCATATAAACAAAATCAGACGAAATTAAATGGTTACCAGCTGACTACTAATGAAGATCAAATGGAAATCGATTCTGTAAACGTTAAGCAAAAGAAGAAAATAAATTGTTATAACTGTTTAAAGGAAGGTCATTTTGCATCCAATTGTACTAATAGGTCAAAAAACTGAGGCAGTCAAATAAACAGGTCGGATTTGACATGCCAAAAGACCTGAATAAAAAGACGACTAGAACGTCAAAGAAAGATAACACAGTAGGTGTTAATCAAGTCGAAGTAAAGAGAAAAGTTGAGAATAAAGAAACAAAACAACTTAATAAAGAAGAAGACATATATAACAATATTCTCGAGGAATATGAGTTGGAAACAGAAAGTGCACATATACTGGATAAAAGAAGATGTATTATGGAAATACAAGGTAATCTTCAGAGATCAAGGAATGTTTTAGAAAATTCATGCGATGTGAATTTTGTAGGAAACATGGAGTTAGAAAAGGAACCCAAAGAGAAACCTAAAGTAAGAGGTAAAGGGGAAAGTAAACTTCAAGGATCATCATTTATAATCCCAGTTAAAATGAGGAATAGAGAAAGCAAGGCTTTAATAGATTCCAGAGCACAGAGTAATTTCATTACACCAAGGTTGGTAGAAAAGATGAAATTAAGGATAGAACAAGTACCAGAAGTAATATTGAATACTATTACGGGTGAGAAAAGAAAAGCAAACAAGAAGGTTATGCATGAGTTAAATATAGGAAAGGAAGTAGTAGAAGTGCAGTTATATGTCGCTGAATTCACACATCCAATTATTTTAGGAAGTCTAGTTAAGGTTAGTTAGTTAGCTGAAGAGTAATAAAGTTAGTTATACAGAGTTCTATAGAAGTTATAGAACATATCTATACAGTAGTTAAAGATAATTACCCTATTGGAACCCAAATCTCTTACAAATACTTTGAAAATATATTTATATATATATATATTCTAGAGGTTATTAAACATATCTATACAGTAATCAAAGAGATGTTGCCCTATCAGAATCCAGTTCTCTTACATAATATCTTGTATATATCGTCTGTCATTTCATACCCTTACTAACCAGAGCATATACATATATACATATACATATTTAATAGTGGAGATTTTAGTCCGTCGGCCACCAATCAGGCTTGAAAGCCTTTAAGCCAATATGTTTCATTCCGCCTTTTAGACACGGTAATTCAATTTTGTACATTTCAACGTTTTCGATATCTCCTAAATTAGCTAATACAAAGCCCAAATTGTCCTGTACAGAGAGTAATTTACCACTAGATACTGCTCTCCTACGTACTGGCTTAGAATTTCCGAAAGGTGATACATGCTGTTGCTCAGATTCTTCACGACTCGTTTCATTCTTTTGCTCGATTAGTGGAGAAATCTCTAGTTTAGACATTGTAGACGAATGCATACTCTGTAAATCCTGAAGAACTGGATCACTTGGATTTAAGACTAGGTGTTCGGCTTCATTGATACCAGACACATTATCATCATTTATTTCAAAAAATTGAACAGGTATGACTCTCTTTCGGATAATACCATTGTTGTATGTTCTAATAGTTAATTCCTGGCCAATGTAACATCCTTTTTCTAACGATAAACCATTAATAAAATCAAGGTTCATTTCAAACGGCAATAACGACGTCCCTTTCGGTGCATCTTGTGCTTCAAATAAACCATTTAGGAATCGTCTCCTCTTTATGACTTCGGGTTCAAGAATTACTGGCATAGAAAAACTATCCTTAAACGACTGAGAAAACAAATCATTGGCTGGTATTTGATCATCCCCCTGGCCTATCTCTTTGTCCATTAATATTTTTATTCCAAAATTTGGAATTCTATTATCTATTGCGAACCCTATGATATTACCAGATACTTTCGAATTAAACAATGCTTCATTCTTGATGAACGAATTAGCATCATTTAATGCATTCACAGGATCCATTGATAGAAAAAATTCTTGCTGAATAAAGTCCAAGTACTCATCGAATCTGGCGGTGTCATTGTAGTAATAATATGAATGAATCGTTCTAATTGGTTCTATAGTAATCTTGGCACTTAGTTTATGCAATTTTAGGAGCATTTGTAACGGCGATGCAAACATACTATCAATTTCTACAAGATAATTAGGTTCGGCTATTTTTGTATCAAATGTGTTGCTTAGATTATGAAAGGGATGTGAGTAAAGAAAACAATCTGTGACAACCCTTCCCTTTGATGATAAAAACATAGAATTCAACCCATCTCTTCTAACAAATATGTTGTTTTCTGGATCATATATATCTTCATGCATTAATCCCCAGTTTTCATTAATATTTATAATTTCTGACAATTTGGCATGTCTATTTTCCGCTTCATTTATAGTGTGTTGTTTCTTCTTGACGATATTTGGCAAAAATCTTGAAGTGGACAAACCATTTAGGAACTTCGCTGCGTCAGGGCCCTTTATCTGTAGTATGCTTCGATTTAAAGCACTAATGCCTGATATTGGAACCTTCATCGTGTCGTTTAAATGTAACAGGATGTAAACCGTAGAGAATATATTTTGCTTATAAATTTATTTACAGGATTGGCAAATGATATTGAACTTCACACGCCTGGTTTGCAACCGATACAAAATCATACAAAAAATAACAATCAATTATCATAAATATATATCCAATATAAAGTACTAATTAACATCTGAAATGTTTAACTCCCTTCCTATTAATTTTTTTGGTTTAGAAGGTGTTTCATTTGTGTTTTCGGAAAATGTAGTGTCTTCAGTGCTACCAGCGGATGATCCTGTTGAATAATCATCATCTTCAAACAGTAACCTGTCTCTGATTTCGGCAGACAACGAGAACTTTTGTTTAATATCACTAGAATTACTATTAACGATTGCATCCTTGTGTAAGTTAGTTGAAGAATGTTGTCTTGAGTTCAAGCTTGACAAACTCGGTGGTGTACTATTTAAGAATGTTTCTTCTCTAGAAATTTCGTCTGACCTTATATCTAAATCACCAAAATTAAAATATCCATACCCACCTAAGATATCATAGTCATCTCTGTAATCCTCAGACAATGAGTTTGATCTACTTGTACGTGAATTTGCCGTACCTCCGTTATTATCAATACTAACATTCTCTATCGGAATTGGTGTTTTTTCAACTGTTAATTCGATAGGATGCTTTGTCAGAGGAAGTGTATTATTAATGTTCTTAAGTTCGTGCTCAATCCTTAACCTTTGTAATTCTTGCTTTCTCGCTTCTGAGTCTGTTATATTAATCAAAAAGTTAGATTTTTGCTTTATTATAGATAAAAATTCTTTCATCACTCCCTTAAAAGTGTCTAAAAATCTCTCCGTTTGTCTGAACTTTGAACTAACCGTCACTATAACTTTATCACCATGAATAACATAACCTACTCCAAAACCTTGGTCAGCTGCTGGTGGAATACCGAACAAATGTAACGCAGGGTTACCACAATTAGAAATTAATAATTCTGGAGATGAAAGCTTTTCAATCGTTGGATTTGAAAGTAATGGTATATCTAAGTTTTTCATTTTCAGTATATCTGGAATTGGCTCTAAATCGGGAACATCAGCATTCATTTGATTCAAAACTTCAACTGCCTGTGGTCTTCTTAGAACAGTAATAAGTGCGTTAAAATGTCTCTCAAAACCCTTTCCAATCATAGCATCACGGTATTGCTTAGTATGAATGCCGCAACATTCTCTAAATAAGTCCCATTTCAATGTTTTGTTAGAGTTAGTGATAAATAATTTAACCAATTTAGAAATTAAATCGTTTTGAACTGGTATTAATTCCGTTCTAGAATCTTTAAACTTTCTAGTTGTAATTGGCTCCAATGTGTTTGCCATACTTCCATATAATGTATAATTTGCAATTTGAAATGCAACTTGCAAAACTGAATCCATACTAAGATCGAATTTATTAACCAAGTGAGTGTTCAACTTTAGTGTCAACGTCTTATATTCATGTTGATGTATCAAATCTGCTAATCTTGTTTCTGATAGTCTAATCAAATTCAAGAGTTCTGGCGTTCTAACAATCGTCAATCTCTCGGGTTCTGGCTTTGTTATGGATCCATCCGCAGATATGAAACCAACATTATCATCAAATAATGTATACTCAGTACCGTTAATATTTTTAGCTAATTTTAAGATTGAATCAGCGTATATATCACTGATAAATCTTAATATTGCCGTACCATCTGTTGATGATGATTCCCACACTACACCAGCAACCGAATTTTTCGTTACAACCAACTGTAACTTATCATACCATCTTGAAGTACATGAACCGACTTGCATGTTTGTCCCTTTCAATAACTCAGAGGTACCATGTGCAATAACCGATGTCTTTTCTTGGTCAGAAACTGGCATATTAGGATCCAATACAACAATAAATAAGGCATTATCAATCAATTCCAAATTTCCCTCATTAGACTTATTCAATTCATTTCTGCTCATCTTCCAGATCGAGAATGCCTGCGTAGTTAAAGACCCGATAGAGTTGTTAATAGACTCTACTCTGTCAATAGTGTTAGACTTGTCAATTATCCCTTGCAAAATCATCGACAACTCATAATCACTGAACCAGATTTTATGTTTGGTCTTTGATTGCTGGTAATTGTCATCTGTATATTCAGATAAAACTTCCAAGCAGTAATACTGGTTGTTGCATATTACTACTATGTGCCTAGAGTCGTTGATGTGTTTAAATTTCTTAATAGTTGCACTCTGAAGAGATGCACTTTCGTCTTCTAAATGGGGTACTCTCGTAGTCCCAAATAGTATTTTGTAGCAATTCATCGACAACGGATTACCATTTTTAGGTGTTCTATCCGGTTGTAAAGTGTCATTTCTAAGACTGGTTACAAACTTCAACGATGAGTTAATCAAGTTCGCTGCTCTCTGACTTTGATTGGGTGGATTGACCGTCTTAGCATAGGGATCTTCTTCTAGAATCAAGTATGGGTTACGAGGAAGAATATCTCCCCTTATTTCCCCATAAATTCCCGGACTAGTTCCATTATTGACACAGTTCAAATAACATGAGTTCGTCGGATTTATTGAAGCAGCTACTAAATGGCGTTGAATTAAATTGATAATATCATGACTGAGAAACTCACTTGATTCTTGAAGTAAACCCTCATATTCATTAACACCTAGCAATGGTTTCAATGCATTCAATAGTTGCGTGGTTGTATTAGTCAACAGTGGAACGGGTAACCGAGGGAGACTTTCCTCATATTCATAAGTATATGTCATTCTTGATTACTTGATTATGGTCCGTTTTAGTTTGAGGATTTAGTCTACTATTTATATACGAGCATAATCTCCGAGCAACCCCACACTTTTGTTCCACGCATCATCACAACTTCTTTGCTAAATGCTTGGTACAAAGTAGGCTAATAAACAATAATAGCCATGAAGTGATAATGTATTATTTCCTTCTACTCATTATGTACTAGTATATCTGATCTGTAGCTTTTGGATTACGTTCAAACTTTTTTCATTCACACAACTTCGTATACACCTAACCAGCACCTAGGTTTTGCTAATAAAATACCATCGGCTCGAAATACTAGTGTGGACTCATTGTATGGCAAACTGTTGGTTAAGTTAACGCAATTCACACTAGCTAAAATTTGACAGTTACTTTGCATCAAAAAACTGGCTAGCAGATAATGTACGTAGCATGCTAGTTCTTTTCACAGGCACCATAGTTAATTATGCAATATATTTAATACAAAGAAGAAAGCTCTAAAAAATACATAAGAATACCCAAATATGAAAACCAAAATACCTGAAAACCTAGAAATGAAATGTATCCCACAAAGTACAACTTACTTAGGCTGTATGAATTTCTTTATGAAAGTTGCATTATCCAAAATGGTATCCTCTTGCTGACATTGGTCACGAAGGGATTCATTAGGATTATTTTCAGATTCTTTAGCTTCATCCATTAGGGGTTTAATACAGAGCCAACCGGTTTCTGTCCTGAAATGTCTGGATAATGCATCGGAGCGGGCAAACGTCTTGCTGCATCCCCATCTAGTGGTACCGTCTTTGAGGAACCCTTCACATTTGAAGTTCTTTTCGCCCGCATGTAAAAGTTCATGACGCTTCTTATCGTGTGACCTAGCAAAAGTTTTATCGCATACGGAGCACTTGAATGGTTTCTCATTCGAGTGAGTCTTCATATGTGACTTTAAGTTGTATGGCTTCTGGAAAACCTTTGAGCACTTACTGCATGGGTACGATTGGTTTGTGTCCGCTATTTTTTGCTTAGATCTCCTTCTCCTTTTCAACGATGGCGAAATAGTGTAACTTACTAGCGAAGAGTAGTCAATCGGCAACAGTGGCTTCTCATCCTGCTTGGATGTTTCTGCTGGCGGCAAGTGTAAAGGCACTGTGTCGCTATTAGTATTGGATAATGGGCTAATAGGGTACCCGTTCTTCATCTGTGGCGATCGTAATGATGTTTTTACTAATGGTAGCGCCCCATACTGATATGGATGAAGCATGTTCTGTGTCTGCACCGCTGATGGTTGATAACACACCAGCGATACCATCGGTTGCATCTGCTGCATTTGCTGTGGTTGTGAATTTGTGTGGTAGTGTATTTGCGGCTGGGAATACAGTTGCAGTGGTAGCTGTTGGGGCAACCCTTGCCCCACGACTTGCTGGTTGGAATAGTAATAATCATTCCCTTTATTGACAACAGGTAGCTCGTTCTGGTACGGAACGTATATGGAGGGGAGCTTACCCTGGTCGTAATACTGAGACATATTTGTGTGTGCTTGCGGAAAATTGTTGCTTGAAGAATTTATTTCAGGATAATAATTCACCATTGACTGACTATTCATTATTATGTTATTTATCCTTCCTGTTGTTATATGTCGTTCAAATGGCGATAATATAGTCCATCTCTATAATACTGTAGCTAATAAATAGGATATTAAAAAATATTTATGTCAAAAATTTAAATTCTCGACATCTGGAATTATCACAGCCACTGCAGCATAAAACGCTACTATGCAAAAATTATTTGTCCAGATAACAGCTTTTTATAGTGCCCATTTACGAAGAGGAGTAACGTATACAATCCGCTTGTGTGGAACTACAAAATTTATTTCTCTATAGCCCGGCATTTCAGAGTTTACCTGTATCGATTAGTTTTGTCATTATAGTTACATCAATGTTCGTGTTTGTATTTTCCTTCGATCTTTGGTACGGGGTACTCACAACTACACTGGTACTTGGTCATAGTGTATATCTATCCACCACTGGCCATAACGTATTCAATAGTTCCGTTTTCGCTCTATTCAATTTCCTAGTAATCCCAGGTACGAAATCATCTCAAAAAGGAGCATAAAAAAAGCCTACATTGGAATTATTTTGACAGGACATTTGGAATCCCGAAATATTTGTTTCAGGGCTTGTGTACACCGGCCCGCCAGGCGGCTGTATGTGTGATACAATCAAGTAGTTTACATATGGTGATGGCAGATTGCTTATGTACATTGCATTCATTTTGGATCCCCGTCAAAGACCGAGTGACTGAATTATACGAATGGCGCAGCTCGGTTAACGGTCCGATTGCGCTGCGTACGTATGACGATTTTAAGTAACAATTAAAACAACTCCTTACGACTGAAAATTGTCGGAATTACGAAATGGCTAATAAAATAGAGAATATGCATAATTGCAGAATAAGTCACATGGCTGGGTCATTTTATACTTATTTCCTTTCCTATACGACTGCAGGAACTAAAACAAGCTCTTTAAGTCTAGTAGACTTGTTGTTTCTATAAATATTTGAAGTTAGCTAATTCTTCCCTCATGCGTGGCAGGTCAGGTCTCCCGCCGCATGGCTGTGAATCAGTGCTTTGAATGTTGATACTAGATTGTTACTTTGAGGTATGTTGATTGGAGACGCAATTTACAGATGTACGGACAACAGGAGTTCGGATCGAAAGATTCCGAGAGTGATTAATAATAAGTTCAGGGAACAACATTATAATAATTTAAATTCTTCTGTTTTAAGATCAGCCGGTCTAGTATAGTGGTCAGTACACATCGTTGTGGCCGATGAAACCCAGGTTCGATTCCTGGGACCGGCAGTTTTTTTTTTTTTGTCACGCTCACAGTTTGAATTGGTCATTTATATATTCATTGGTGGTTTACTAGATTACAATTGAGCTAGCTATATATGACATAATTATGAATATTTCCAGATTAGTATTCGTTCACATTGTTATCAGTGTCGGTGACTTTACATTGGTCGATTCTGATAACAAAGAGCGCAGTATTGCCGTCTTTGATGTAGTTTTCGGCCTGGACTTTGTCTATTGAGCTGTTGTTCAAATGTAAAGATTTGTAGAAATCGTAGTTCTCTGAATTTACTGCTATTTCTTCTGCCTTGCCACCAATCATCACTGAAACTCTGCTGATTTCCGTTTTATTCAAGTTGGTCAAAAATTCATATAACGAATTTCTTCTCTTGGCGATAGGTTCATTGGGTTCTTCGGAAGTGGTTTTAGCAGACATCCAATCATGCAACAATAAAGATACATTGGGGTTGGAAACCATATTTTCGTATTTTGTTGTTCCCGTTGGAGTAGTTATAATGATGTAGTCATCATTGCCATGGTAGTAGGTGTAGTTCATTAAGGATACGTGAGGTATGTTATCCAAACAAGTCGCTAAGTGGACATACCTAGTGGAATTTAACAAATTCGTGACGGCTTCTGGTAATTTGGTAGACATTGAATCGAAATTCGTACAAAACAAGGATGTATGTGTAATGATGGGATAGTAGACTAGCCAAAAGATTTATGGTGCGACTGATCAAAAAGTGACAGAGATCAATTATTTACAAATCAGACATTTAACTGAATGTTATGGCATCAAATAACAATATAGAATTGGATTTCGAAGGTGAATTTGCACCGGTCAAGCCATTATCTCCGGAAAAATTACAAAATGATCGTTTAGTTAAGCGTATCAAGCTACAACGAAGACTTGAAAAGCTCGAAGACCGTGATATCAGTTCAGATAATGACAACATAATCAGCGAATACGACGAGATATTAGCAGTTGATAGCCCCATTAAAAAATACACAAAGAGTAAAAGTTTAAGAGAAAAGAATGCTAATCTTGGTGACCAAATCCAAACAAACATGGATTCAGACCCTACTAGTTACAATAAGGCCCGTATACATAACCAAACACACATTAATGAAACCGGACAGAGTAAAATGGAAGACATTGGTAAAGAAATCGATGCACAAGACGATGGAGTCCCCGTACTTTTTCAGCACGACAGTAAGTTGTCGAAAGAACAAGATGAACTGGAAAAACAGCAGTATGAACGGCGACGCTTACGAGCTGAGAAGTTAAAGAACTTCAAGCTAACTGATTCAGGGTTTGATTTGTTTATAAGGCAAAGTAGGCATAAAGAGCGAAAACTGAAATTAAATGAGAATGAGTTGTCTCACGAAGAACTATACACAGAGCCTGAGACCTATCCTTTACCCCAAGAATATGAAGATTTTACCCCGAACGAGAATGATGCAACACTGATTCGGAAACAAGTGTTATCGCAGCTAGTCAATAAATCCAAGAACTTTCCTAATTTACTTGAGTCACCTACTTTAATTGGTAAATATAATGAAGTTTATGAAATGTTTGAACATACAATCAGAGATAACGAAGGGCACTCACTGTTAATCATTGGCCCAAGGTCATCCGGAAAAACTGCAATAATCCAACATGCATTAGATGGCTTGTCATTTAAATATCCTGGTCAGTTCATTACTGTTAGGTTAAATGCGTATTTGCATGGTGATGATATTGTCGCCTTAAGAGAGATAGCTAGACAATTGGATTATAGTGCCAAAAAGCTCCGTACTAGCGATGATGTTAGCTTTGACAATTTTGAACAGAGATCCATAAGTGATACATTCACTAACATTTTGTCCATTTTAGACAAAAATGTAAATAACAATAGTAATGACCAAGAAGCAGTATCAGTCATATTTATTATCGAAGAATTTGAAAACTTTACTAGTGGTAGTAAACAGACATTGTTATATAACCTATTTGATTTGTCACAAAGTTCGTCGACGCCAATATGTGTTGTTGGAGTTTCCACCAAAATAACAGCTAGAGAATTACTCGAGAAAAGAGTCAGGAGTAGATTCAGTCAAAGAATTATTTCTATAAATAAATCAA
This sequence comes from Debaryomyces coudertii, assembly GCA_030564605.1. NCBI lineage: Eukaryota > Fungi > Ascomycota > Pichiomycetes > Serinales > Debaryomycetaceae > Debaryomyces > Debaryomyces coudertii. Next base: position 10,607 of record JAKTYF010000033.1, read on the forward strand.
GTACAATAGAAGAATTCTGGGCTAATGCAAAACTTGGATTGACTTTGAATAATAAGTTTATTGAGACCTTGATAGATGAGAATTATGGCATATTATGGAATAAATATTTGGAATCAATGTATTTAAGTAATTCGTCACAGTTGAAGAAGCTAATTTTTCAAAATTATTTCACAACCAAAAACTTCAAAGATTTCAACAATAATTGCATATTTGCAATATCTAAAGTATCTTTATCACAACCATTTCCTCAGGATAGAGATTTTAAGCAATATATGGTCAACCAATCTGTCAACAATATTCAATCTATTGTAAAATCTTTATCAGTTTTGGAATTACTATTAATCATTGCTGCTACAAGATGGATTGAGAAGTTTGATTTGCAGGTTGTAAATTTTAATTTAGCCTACAAGGAGTATGAAGATATGGTTAAGAACTTTAATATAAATGCGACTACGGTTAACGCCTCTTCATTAATCGACAACAATATTTTATCGAACGTATCTATTAATCAAAAGATTTGGTCTCCAAAGATATTAAAGAATTGTTGGGAATCTTTGTACAGACTAGGTTTACTATTGGAATATGGTGCTGTCATCACAAATGCCGAAGGTCAAGCAATATCTACAGCAAACTCGAATAGAAATATTATAATAGAAGATAATAAAATGGTTCAGCTAGATGTTACACTAGACGAATTACATCATCTCATGGATGATCTGAATGTTTATAGGTCCTTAACCAAATTATAACCTTAAAATAGTATTAAGCGGTTCTTTGCATGTTTCATAGTTAAATAATATTATTATTTGTCCATCTTATTTGCTAATCCATTGTATGTTTCAGATTATTTTTTTTTCTCCTACAAAATCTCTCACATTCATAAAAGATGGAAAAACGCAACACATTCAAGGTGCCATAAATAATACATATTCAGCATTTCATGACACATATTTATCCAAAAGAGGATTGTTTCACACATGCGATAAGATACAGAAATGTGAGTTAATTTCTTAATTTATCGCATGATAAAATTAATGTGATTCAAAACTTTATTCACGGCTATATATAAATACCGAATATACCAATGGTTTTGCTATAAAAGATTCCACCTTGGTCAAGTTTATTGAAGAAGTGTATGTGTTGGTCAGCATCAAGTCAAATGAAAATTAAAAATATACTCAATACCAACTCGCTTGGAGATAATACGAAACCTTTACATGAAACAGTATTAAAGAATTTCAATAAAACACCATCAGGGAAGATATATGAAAATGAATTAAAGGATATTTATGCAATGATGATTATCTGCTTAGAGCTAAAGGATGCGCAAGGAAATCGAATAAGGCTAAATCCACTAAGTAAGGTATACTCATATTCGTTCCACATCGAAGAAGCTTTAGAGACTATGAAACATTTGCATGTAAAAATAGAATTGTCAAAGACAACTACTACAATATCGTACGGTATTAAGCCTGAACTAGGATCAGCCTTATTAAGGAAATTTTTTAATGCAAAATTGTTGCATTCTCCTGCTGATAGAACTAGATCGAAACCGAAGAGAAATGTACTCTTGCAGCCTACTCCAAAAGGTATTGCAATACTTCAGGATTTCTACAAGAAAGTTGGAGGAAAACAAGAAATATTGCCACCAATTCTATTATCAAATTTGAACTCTATGGACTTGTTCAAATTTGATAGGGATCCAATATCTGACAAGATATTATACTCTGATTATTTTCTCCAATTAATATTTGTGAAATTAATGAGCAACTGTCCTAATGTTTGGTCTCCTGATAAGAAACCAGATCCATTACCCCCGTTGGATTCAAAGTTAGATGTCACTGATTATTTCGGCGATAATTATGACTTTAGTATGTTGGGGATTGACAAGACGACCGTCAACTTACAAAATCTTTATCCCGGTTGTGAAGGGGTTAACTTTTGGGATAGCCCAATGAATGGAAGCAACACAACTATAAATGAAAAGGATAAGAGAACCGGTGATATCGTTAGCCCTATACATCACAAGTATTTTACGAATCCCGAGTCGGATTCTCATGTGCAATATTACGTCTCTGATACTGGCGTACGGTTTCATGAAAATAAACTTTTCAAATCACCAAAAGACGAGGATGTAATCATCAATCTATGTGTTACTGGTAAAGCAATATGTCAATGGCTTTGCGATTGTACTGACGTCATAAGCATTCATCATGCAATTGAAATTGCCGATTTATTATTAAAAGTGAAATTACTTCTTCCAATAACTTTAGCACCATCAAGTTCTAACCACACCCGTTTTCAAGCAGACAGACATTCATTTTATGTATTAAGCAAGAAAGGGTTAAATATTGTAAACTGGTGCAATATTAATAAAGTTAATTTGGAAACCAACTTTAGAGGAAGGTCAGATGCGAGAATTAATTACAGCGACATATCAACTAAAAGTGTTGAATCCTTTATTGATAAGAGCATATCTAGAGATCTTAATTCACATTGTCCGTCGAAAGTTGCAATGTCATCATTGCAGGATAACTTGAAAGATCCTGGAATGAGATACTTATTCAAGAAACATTTAGAAAAAGAATTCTGCTCTGAAAACCTTGAAGCTTATTTGCAGCTAAAGCAATTTGAGAAAAAAATAACAATATTAACCAAATTATTAATCTTTAAAAAAAAGAGCACAAATTATAGTACGAGCAATACGAAAACACTCAATTGTCAAATTGTTCAATTGGCAAATACATGCTTAGCGATGGCGTATCATATTTACTTCACCTACTTGAGTTCAGATTCACCGTTCTTATTAAATATCAATTATAATTTGAAGGAGCGCATAACAGCAATTATGATGAACAAATCTATGATTTCAAGTGCAACTACCCAAGATTATTCAAAAACACCTATAGAGGAGAACTCCACTAATGTGAATCATTCAATTTCAGGAGATATTAAGGATATTATAGTGTTTGAAACTGCTCCCATATCACTGAATACTTCAATAAATCTGAAGACGAGTAAATCACCAACAAAAATCACAGGAGACTCTAATATAAAAAGGCAAGATATTGTATATCAAGAATTCGATTTGGGATTTATATCACCATTGGAACAAAGCATTAAGAATACATTAAATATTCTACTTCAAGTATCTGCAATATTTGATGCAACAGCAAAACATATTTATAGGTTAATGGAAGTCGATTCATTTCCCAAATTTTTAAACAGTGAAATCTATCATCATGCAACATCCTGCGTAGAGCTTAGAAAGTTATAATTACATAGCACAATGCATATTAGAAATTTAGTTTTAACGAAATTCAACTATACAAATCATACAGCGTCGACTATTTAAAAGAGTACGGAAAAGGTACAGAAAGGAATAAAGGATATATATAGCTATAAGTACAATAAAAGGTGAATCATGAACAGATTTATGCAATAGGTTCCAAGGTGGTACCTTTCTTAATAGTAGCCCAACCAATTAAACGCCAATGCTTTTCGATACGTCTCGATAAAGCAATCTTTTCATCAACTTCAGTACAAGCTGGAGAAGTTAATTGCAAACGAGCCATATCAGCCCTAACAGCAACGACTCTAGCACCTGTTGCGGTAGAACCAATATTAACCATCAAAACTTCACCAACCTCTAACTTACGAACCTTCGCACCTTGTTTTTGACCGTCAGTCTTAACACCTAGCAATCTTCTTAATAAGAAATAATTAATTTCAATATCAGTGTAAATAGATGGTAAGTTACCTTTAGCACCAACAACTTGACCGACTAATCTATCAGCTCTACATAAAGTAGGATCAACCTTAGTACCAACACCGATTAAGCCACCCGGAACGGCAAATTTCAAATCATTATGTTCAGCAAATAATGATACAATGTTAGAGAAAATTGGCTTACATTGAATTTTACCGTTATCATCCTTGGTAACAATACCTGGCCTAATTTCAATTTCATCACCGATTTTAAAGACACCGTTCAAGATGGATCCACCGGCAACACCACCTTTTAAATCTTCAATTTCAGCACCTGGTTTATTGACATCGAAAGATCTAATAACAATCAATCTTGGAGATGCCATGAAATCTCTTGGAGGAATTGGAATAGAGTTAACAATAAATTGATTAACAGCATCAATATTATATTTCAATTGTGCGGAAATTGGAACAATTGGAGCACCATCAGCAATAGTACCTCTGATGAAACTTAAAATGGATTTCTGATGTTCTAGTGCTGATTCTTCCCTCATCAAATCAACCTTGTTTTGTAAAATAATCACATGCTTCAATTTCATAATTTCAATAGCCGCTAAATGTTCAGATGTTTGTGGTTGTGGACAATTTTCGTTACCTGCAACTAACAATAATGCAGCATCCATAACTGCTGCACCAGACAACATAGTACTCATTAAAATATCGTGCCCCGGACAATCGACGAACGACACATGCCTGACTAACTTGTAACGACCTTCACAACCGTCTCTTTGACATTTTGGTCTTATTTCCTTATCAGATTTGTATGACCTATAGCAATCTGGTTCAGGACATTCTTCATTGTCACACTTGTAAATCTTCGCATTGGCATACCCTAACTTAATAGTAATGTTTCTTTCCAACTCATCCTTGAAACGCACGGTTTGAACACCAGAAATAGCCCTTACAACTGTCGACTTACCATGTGCAACATGACCAATAGTACCAATGTTAATGGTTGCCTGTCTATTGATGATTTCTGCGGATAAGGGTGTCAATTCTGAGAAGTCTGGGTTCACTGGTTGTTCAGGTAATCCTCCCCCCTCTTCGAATTCTTTTCTGGCGGCTTCTTCATCAAATTCATCATCCAACCCAGCAAATGCTACTGATTTCTTTTCCTTGGTTGGTTCTTGTGGTTCATCGCCATGTTCATTATCACTCTCGACGTCATGTTCGTATTGAACGTTAAGTTCTTGATCTTCGGCAGAACCACCGATCACAATATCTGGTGTAGCATTTTCAATATCGTCGTATGACATATCTATAACTCTCAACTAGTAAAATACGGCAGAAACCTATTTGTATATTGTATGTCAATTTTTTTCAAGCGTTTATTACAATCATTGACTAACTAAATTGAAATTTTTCATACGGTAATCGTACACGACTCTTGATTTTTTGGTTAGTATGGTAGTGTATATACCGTCTATATATGAATCTATACAAGGAACATATTTTGCAGCTATATGACACTTATATCTACCTGCATTGTAGTATAGTACATAGAAATATACAATTGAAAGTTTCAATCTATCGAGTGTGAAAACCAAAATCGTTCATGACACTGTCGACATCTTTCCAAAGCAAATCACTATTGATATCAAGATGATCCATCTCAAGGTTCTCTAGGCCACCTTGTATGGGAGATTCATTAAGCACCATGTCAGATAAAGGCATATCTAAATTACTCCTAGTTTTGTTATTTCCATTTGAATTTTTTGAGGAATTGGTTTGTGTATTTTGGTTGGAATAATACAAGTTAGATCTTTGTGCTTCAGATAAACCGGTCGTTTCATTGTTGGTTCCTCTTCTTGAAGTCTGGTTATAGTCAGAATATGGTTTCTGACGATATAAATGATTATGCGTGTTTGGGTTGGAGATTTTGTATGATGGCTCTGCAGCAATATTCTGGGCTATCTTCTGAGAAGAATCAGAATTTTCTCGCTTTCGTTTAAGAGAACCGCTGCTGTCCATGGGTTTGAATAAATTACTTTTATTTCCATGAACAGGAATTGGCTGAGGATCCAATGGAATTGTCTGAATAATCCTTCTGGCTTTGGATTCTGCGTCTACCGTACCAGATAATGAGCGTTGTCTTCTTGTTTTAATCGACGTGTTACTATTAGGTGTAGATTTTTGGCTACCATTACCCCTCTGGTTGCCTTCTAACGATGTTTCATCGTCGGAGGCTATGGCCTCACCATTTTCTGCGTAGCCGTACTCTTCGTCGTCCTCACAAGAGCCACCATCATTTTCTTCCTCTTCGCCATTTTCTTGATTCTGTTCATTTCGATTATTCAAAATAACCATACCCACTTGGTCTCTTAAAAGGTAAAGACTATCAAAAAAAACAGAAGCGGCCATTCTAGTTCTGATATTAATGCTTAAATTGGTTAATTTTTTTTCGTCTAAAGTGGCAAAAAGTTGCCACATATTCCTCATTATCCCGCTCGATCTATGGGCCATGTCGTGCTTCAATATCGAAGCCTTTGCTGCTAATGAAATCGCTGCGAGGTAACTTTGTCTACCAGAGCCTAAGTCAATTACCTTCTTCAATGAAGAATGGGATAATTTTCCTATAATACATGAAGCCTGCCAAATATTTAAAATATAAACACCTGGCAAATACTTAATAAATGCTTGACTCTTAGTTTGACATGCTTGAGCATGATTTACTAATGCAATAGCCGCATTAAAAAGACGAACTAACCCCTTTTGTAATTCGAAGTATGCAATTCTTGATGAATCCATAAAGTAGTATGTAAGAAGATGTACTCTTGCCGTCAATAATTGGAATTCCCTGAATCCATCATCCGCAGGCAAATCGTTGTTAACTTTCAATTCAAGTTCATCCAATTGTCTCGATAAGATTTTTAGCAATGGTAGTCTTTCTGTGGGATCTATCAATCCACAACTATCAGTTGGATTTGAGTTCAAAGTCTTTGCCACTTGATCTTCAAAGTGAGCAATTTCCATCATGAATTGTATAGATTTTGGAATATCGATAGTACTTCCAGCGTTACGTCTGTTACATATTGACGTATCAAATTGAACAAACGCAGGGAATCCAAAAACTGTAGCTATACTTTGCGAGACGATGTTACATACGATCCATGTCTTTGCTTGTTCTTGGGCCATTGCAAGTTCTTGGGGGTTCTTGGGATTTTTATTGTCGTGAGATACTAATAGTCCTGGTGTATGCAATCCAATACGAATAGCCTGAAATAATGCAACACCAATCGTATTCCAAGATGAGTCTGCACTCAATGAAGATGTTATTGGAGGCCAGTATGTATATAACAAAAACGCCTGAACTGAATATACGGAACATGCATTCATAATTGGTTCATCTTCAACAGTTGGATTATATCTTGTTATTGGAGAAATCGTAATCTCTGCTAATATTCCTTTTACAATTGGTGACAATTTTAATAGCAACGATTTTTGGGAATTGTTGTGATATCTTCTTAATGATACGAACATAATTACCCAAAATAATGCAGGACATAACCTATATATCCTTTCAGGACCCATAGATACATCAACAACAGGCAAAATTGGATGATAATAATTAACGTATTCCAAATACAATGATTTAATGATTTCGTTAGACAAAGAGACATCATCTAAGGTTTTTTCTTCGCATAAAAGGACGTGATCGGGTATTAGTATTTTCTCGATTTCTTGAGTTTGTTTCTCATCTGTTATGTTTGCCTGAACCATGGGTCGTGCTATTGAGGGTGTGTTCGGTATAGAATTATTAGTTTCCGAAGAATCATGGAAATACTTGTCATATTGTGGGTTATAAGGGGACACGGACGAAGGCCACGACTCGGTTATAGGGTGTACTCTTTGTATCTGTGGTCTATCTGGCTGATATGGAGGATGTTGTTGTGTATTTTGTGGTTGTGGCGATAAAGATGATACCGTCAGGGTTGGATCATTAGACAAAGTTGGTACTCTACTGAGTAATTCTGCTGCTTGTGTAGTGGTTAGTTTCTTCTTTAACTCTGAAAATTCTTTCTCTATTTGTGCTATTCTGGCCCTTTTATATGTTCTTTTATAATCAGATTTTAGATTGCATTGTAGGCCCTTCTTAGCACATCTCGAACAAGGAGCAGGATGCCTCTCGTGTGCATCACACCTCGACTTTTGTTGGCGGCATTCGACACAGGCCATCCGTTTAGTTTTTCCATTCTTTAACTGGTTGGAATCTGTGGATCCTGGTGTCATTTGGTTATTATTATTATTACCAGATGACGACTCATCGTTCAATTGTTGATTAAGAACTTGTAGCTCGTGTGACATATTAGCTATATGTGCTAAGTTGTGTAAAGAGTTTTGGTGTGAACCATCACTCATTGTTATGGCAGTTCAATATATTCCTGATACTGGGTATTTTAAGGCCTAACGTTACACTGTTTATCTAATGACTGTGGAGCTTAAAAAAAAAAATATCATGCCGCACAATATATGGAAAACGCAAAATGTTGATGAAATATTGAAATAATAATTGATAATCGAATACCTGGAAAAAAAGAGCATATCAGGATAATCAATATGCATTTGACTCTTTCTCTTAAGCAGTCGAATTGTGATATACGACTTCTTTGGGGGTCAGTGTTTATGCGGATGGCTAGTTATGGCTTAACGAATCAAGTTTTAACCTTATATCTAGAGTCGTTGAATATAACAAAAACTAATATTGGACTCTTCATGACTTTAACGTTAATCGGCGATACTATAATATCATACTTTTTAACTTGGTATGCTGATAGGATTGGGCACAGACGTGTCATGATCATTGGTACACTTATGATGATTACGTCTGGTTTGACGTTTGCATTCTTTTCAAATGTCATAGTCTTATTATTTGCAGCCATATTTGGAGTCATCTCACCATCAGGGGATGAGACGGGGCCATTCAAGAGTGTGGAAGAAGCATCAATAGCTCATTTAACTCCACATAACCATAGACCCGAAATATTTGCATTTCATGGCTTATTTGCAACTGCTGGAGCTGCACTAGGTGCGTTATTCTGTGGTATTATTGTTGACTATTTACATTTAAAATCCGAATGGTCTATTGAGAACAGCTATCGTTTCATATTTGTGGTTTACGCCGGTATAGCGGTTGTCAAGTTTGTCTTCATGATATTTTTGACCGAGAAATGTGAGGTTTACTATGACGAAGAAGAATTTTCAGATGATTCTAACGAGGAGTCGTCACTATTGAATCCTAACGATCATGCAGAAGAACCATTGTATGCAGCTGTGGCTTCAAGTGGGAAACTGAAATTCTCAGGTCTTTCTCCAGAGACGAGATACTATCTATCTAGGTTTTTGGTTATTTTTATGTTAGATTCTTTAGGTTATGGTTTTATGCCTTCATCATGGGTTGTATATTACTTCAAAAAAGTTTTTGCTATTAGTGCTACGGGTTTAGGTGTATTATTCTTCTGCACAAACACAATTGATTCAATTTCCTCGTTACCTTCAGCATATTTGGCCAAACTCGTAGGCCCCGTCAAAGCCATTTTATTCACACAAGCACCATCAGCTATATTTTTCATTCTTATTGCATTTACAAACAGATTTATTGCTGCGTCTGTATGTTTATTGCTCTATTTCACAACTTCTACCATGGACGTTGTTCCGCGGCAAGTATTGCTAACGTCGATTATGCCCAATAATGAATTAACGAAGGTTATGGGTATTGTGAATATAGGAAAGACATTCGCTAGATGTATTGGTCCTATATTTACAGGCAAATTGGCCCAACAGAATCTATTGCATTATGCTTTTGTAATTAATGGGGGATGTGTCTTACTAGCTGATATAATACTAGCTACAAACTTCCTCCATCTAGATAAGGAGATTTTGAACAAACAGAAAACACAATACAGTATACAATAATATATTCCGCAAATGAATATTATTAGAATATATTATACAGTTAAAATCTATAATGGCAGCTATTCGTAAAGCTATAAGTCATGTAATCGTTAAAAAATGGTAAATATACAAATTAAATTTAAATCATACTAGGGTCATTAGAATAAGAAGTTCCAGATCTTCCTGTAGAATGGATAAGCAGCTCTTATTTCTCTTTCTTCATAAAGTTCTTGTTTCAATTTATCGATGTCCGTCTCTCTACGTCCAGTATCAATGTCCATAGTCTCTAATGGAACTATTGTGTTAAGTTTCCTGGAGTATATTTTATGCGCAACGAAGAAGACTAAGACAACAACAGCACCAAGATAATTTTCAAAAAATGCTGTAGCATCAGGGGCCTCACCTAGTGGGAATAAAGAAATCCAAAATTGTAAACATAAAACAACAAATAAAAGAACTGCTGCATAAACAGATCCCCAGAATCCAGTCAACGCACGGTAAGGTAATTCATCAAGTGATCTACCTTGTTTCTTCATAGCCATTCTAAACCTTATATGTGATAAATTAACTGAGAACCATGTAAAAAGTGTGGAAAGGCCTGATAATGCCATTAACCAAACAAAAACTTCAGATTGTTTTGGAGATGCAGCGACGAATGATAACAAACCAACAAAAGCAGAAACCAAAATCCCGACTAAAGGGCGTCCTTTTCTGTCGACGTAATCGAACCATTTAGGTGCTAAACCTTGTTCAGCCAACGAAAGAATAGTTCTGCTGAACCCATAAACTGAGGAATTACCGATAGACAATAATGAAATTAAAACAACGACATTGAAAATTGATGGCAATGCAGTTATACCGCCAGCTTTGATAGCAATAACAAATGGAGAGGCTGACGAATCACTTGAAGATTTACCAAGTAATTGATGAGAATTATATGGGACTAAAAAACCAACCAAGGTTAAAGTGATCATGTAAAAAAGTAAAATTCTCCATAAGACCTGTTTGATAGCTGAAGGTAACACAAGTCTTGGGTTACCAGCTGTTTCGGCCGCTGTCAATCCAACTAATTCGGTACCAGCAAGCGAATACGTTGCAGTAATTAAGACACTTACAACACCTTTGAAACCTGCCGCAAATGCACCTGGATTGTGCCAATATTTTGCCCCAATAAAACCATTTTGACCCCCACCACAGATAAGAATAATAGCTAAAATGTTGAACCCAATAATTCCAAGGACCTTGATTATTGATGCAATAAATTCTGCTTCTCCGAAACCTTTGTTGCCACATAAGTTTAACCCTATAATCAAAACGTAAAAGATAGCCACCCATGCGACGGAGTTGATATCCGATTTCCAGAAGTTGATGGTCATGGATGATGCCACCAACTCTAAAGGTAACACTACAACCCAGAAAATAGCGTAATTCCACCCAACCGCAAAACCCCAAGAAGGATCAACAAAACGGGTAGCATATGTAGAAAAGGACCCCGAAACTGGAAATAATGCAGCCAATTCTGCTAACGATTGCATGGTACAGTAAAGAAAACTCGACACTATACCCCATGCAATTAACAAACTGGCAGGTCCATTTGTTAATGCCGGACCAACTCCGATGAATAGCCCCAGTCCTACGCAGCCTCCTATTGCGATCATTTGCAATTGACGTTTTTTTAAGTTCTGTGTCAATTCATTATTGGATGTCTTTTGAATTGCCTTCTCTAAGCCGTCTAATTCTTTATCCGATTGTATTACCTCCCGTCTCTTGAACGAGTCTTTCAAATTTTGCCATTTAGAAACACTCTCCTGACTCAGCACATCTTTGACATAGACCTCATTCAAACCACTTGATTTTGAGCTTATATCCATACCTTCAGAAGACATTTTGCACTAAAGGTATTTGATCCTTGTCTCATCTTGCAGATTTGCTGATTTATAAGTCTTTTATACTATCAACTTTTTTGCACCGGTTCAGGCTTCCCCTGTACGGCACTTCCCCTATACGGCAAGTATACGCATATGTAATCATGTGTCTAGTTGCAAAAAAGATCTGTCTTTATCTCCATGGTCATGATGATTGCGACCCCTCTACCCTAAGAAAATCTTACTATTGTTGATAACCATCATACCCGTCCAACAATAAATCAAATTTCATGATGATAACAACATACTCTGCTCATGGAAATTAAAGTATTAGATTATGCATAGTAAAGGCTAAATACGGATCACGTTTCTTTTTTTTCTTTTTGTTGCAATGACTCTAAGCCCACAATCGAAACTTAACTAAACAGGCTTTTCAAGTAGCTAAACTAGTCTACAAACTAGAGACAAAAGCTCTATTGACAACATGAAAGAGTCCTATAGGTATATTCATGCTAATCTTGTATAATAACCCAAATGCGATTAGTGTCCAAATGTTACTCCATAATTGACTATCCCGAAACCGGCGATATCTGACTCGTACATCAGACTGATGGCAAGATGTCGCAAACTACAGAGAATATGATTGTTATGAGGATTGACGGAAGGTCATGGCTGCAGTATATTGACTTACTGTTACGTCTCATAATTTTAAGCATTAATAGTCGGTCTACTCTATCCGGGTGGCCGCTTGTGGTTTGACTGCAATCGTTTGAACTGCCCTCGTATTTAGAATTGGCACGTGCCGCAACTATCGGAACTGATGATGTCATTAAAAGGACCATATATAAGCACCCTTGGGACAGTTTCTAACTTGAGTAAAGCATATGTTAGAATAAGATTCAAGTATAAATTATGCAAAGCACAATCAAATTCCGTGTATCTAATGCACCAGACAAGCTATTAGAAATTTACTCTCTTTGTGGAACAGAATGGGGTGGTAAGCTTAGCCCAAGGCAATTTGGTGAAACACTCACTGCCAACCATTTAAAGGACCTTGAGAACGGAATGAAGTCCAACGGTTTCTATTTTGAAGACACAGAGACAGGCAAAGTAGTTGCATGTGCTGTAGTTAAACCTATGAGAGGATTTTACAAAGATGCTGACAGATCGCAGGCTATTTCTTCAGTCCCTGATCCTGCAAAGTTTGGGGTACGTAATATTACAATGTTATTGTTGTGTTATGTATTCTGTCATAAGGACTACAGAAGTAAGGGATTGGCTCCTAGTCTCATAGAGAAGACCATTGAGTACACTGAAAATAAATTAATTGAGGAAAACATTGAACTGAGCAATGAGGAAAGCAATGACAGCTTCAAAAATATGGTAGTCACTGACGGCCAAGTTGATAGAAGCATGGCAGACTACTATTTAGGAAAGAAATATACTTGGGTATTGTACTCGGGCGTGAGTGATTATTACAAGAAATTTGGATTTAAATCATACCCCTTAGACTTTTACAAAGTGCCTACTTCCATTATAAACGACGAACAAAAGGGCCTCCTTCAAAACCTTATACAAAATCAACAGTCTAGTAATCCAAGTACTACCGGGAAGCATTTAAGATTTTTGCATGCCTCGAAAGAACAAGACCAAGACTTGATCAAATTTATCCTCCAAGATAAGGAGTTGGAAATCTTAACGGATTTAAATAAACTGATGTTTCACTCGGAATTAGCAGGTAGTCACAAGTCATCATCCTCATTGGCTAATTTATCAAGCATGTTGCAAATGTCTAAGCGTGGGTCGAATGCTGCATTAACTGCCATAGGTGAAGGAATTGACAATCCAGATCCTACTGTAAGAAGAAAGTCGTCTGTGCATGAATTGTCTGTTCCAAAAATATCGTTCAAACCTGATTATAATAGTCATGTGAATTTGTTATCTCTTGAACAAGCTTCCGCAAAAGTTATAGGTGATGAGAATGCTCTTGAATATACTGATATTCAAGGTGCTATTCTCACCAATGATCTACAACAAAAATCATACTATATCATTTGGTGTTCTTTCAAGCAGCAAAAGTTATGTATATTAGCAATTGGTGAATTGAAGTTCGATATGTTTGCCAATGTTGCAGATCCAAGTGGAAGACGTGGAAGCCGTGGTCGCCGTGGCTCATCATTCACAGGCTTGAACGATATGGGTGGTTTCAACTTCCAGGATTTAGACCTCCTTGTTAGTGCTGCATGCTTAGTTGCTAAGAATAGACCAATTCCTAAGAAGGACTCTGTTTTTGTTTCCGTGAATGATTTACCTACAAATATTCCGATCCCGGTCTTATATGATTATTTCATGAACTACTTACCAAAAACTTTTGAAGATGTGCACTCACCGCATGATGAGTCAACTCCAGTTGAAAAGAGTGTCGAAATTGTGACTGATGCAGATGTATCATTGGGAGTTTTACCAATGTTAAGAAGATTCGGAAAAAATTCACCAGAATTTAATTTGGATTGGACCTCAGATGGTCTTTGGTCATGGGGTTAGCCAAATAATTGATAGATTATTAATTCTCTTGAAGTGTGTTTTTCTGTGAATAGCTTTACTTGGTTGTATTTAAATACAAGGCTTCTTTCAATTGGATATATTAAAAAGTAGAAGAACCCACGGCGGGAGTCGAACCCGCAATCTTTTGATTAGAAGTCAAACGCGTTAACCATTACGCTACGCAGGCAACTATGTAGTTGGGTTATTCTTCCAAATTAATACGTTTTGTAATGCAACAATTATATTACTTTTTAATATCCGCGTCATATAAGTCAAGGCCTACAATTACTGGGTTAATATTCGATATCACTTTTACTTAGTCTATATAGTACATATAGTACATTATCATAATCTCTTTCAAGCTCCAGATTGTATAAAAAGCATCTTTATCCCATTAAATAATAATAAACAAACTCTCGACATCGGAAAGACATAGATCATAATCTGAAGCCATGTTTAGATGAGCTATTAGAATCGTACGTGAACAAAACACTAGAAAATTGCATCCAACGTACAACAGACACATAAAGCTGCTAAGCATCCCATTAAACAAGACCCTGCTCCACTACCACCACCACTACTACGTTGTTGTTGGACATACATTGGCTGTTGTTGTTGTTGATAGTATCCTCCCCCTTGTTGTGGGTATCCCTGTTGCGAGTATCCTTGTTGTGGGTAACCTTGTTGGTATCCGCCTCCACCATACCCTTGGTGGCTTCCTCCCCAACCTCTATCTTGTTCTTGTTGGTTATATGCTGGTTGAGCCTGGGGAACATATCCCCCGGATGAGGCGTTGTTTCCCTGCGACCAATTTGGTGGAGGTCCTGTTGGAGGAGCGTAAGAATCCTGTCCCTTATTGTATGACATTATTTAGTCTCTTGTGTTCAGACGGAGATGTATTGGCCAATATGAAACCTGATACTGAATCACTTCTATAAGTACTATTCACCTGCAATGCCGAATTTCACAAGAAAATCACCGAAAGTGTGACTTATCAGATGCGTGTATTAACCAAGATGCAAAATGATCAATAACGATGACTTCTATTTAGGCTTAGATGTTACAGTAAGTACAGCGTGGTTACGAGTGGGACCCTGTCATTAATCAGACCGTGAGTAATTATCATTAAGATCAATATATGATAAATACAAAAATGTGTCTTCGGAGATATAAAAAATGTGTACTAATAAAATTACAAATAATTAGGTTGTAATGTTAGAAAGTAGAATTAAATTTGGCAAATGCCAGTACCAATAGATAGAAGACATAACCCAACTGATAGATTGAAGCTAATATAAATATTCGAAGTCTGGACTCATGTCTCCGGCTAAAACCTTTGCCCTATCATCTAATGCGTTGAACCTTTCAATATAAGCATCTGACCTTTTAGCCTTGTTCAAACGATAGACTGCAAAAAAATATGACACCATCATGAGCATTGCAAACGCTACCGCAGCAATCGATACACTTAATCCAGGTTTGTAAACTGGAGCGTCTTTGGCCAAAAAGATAAATGTTGCAATAATACCACCGATGTTACCGAACCCGATTTGCCATGCAGTACCAACTGACTTTCTTAAATGTCCCCCGAAATTCAATGATGACCAACACACCAATAGCGGCATTGCTGTATATAATCCAGATGCTGCGAGAAAACAGCCAGCATAACGCGCTTGAGGGTTAAATTTTTCACTCAAAATCAACGCCAAACCGATAATAGCAATAACACATGAACAAAGAGCAAAGGGTAGCCTGACCTTGAATCTATCGGAAATAAAGGAAACGATGTTATTCAATACAAATGCTGCTAACCATGGATAGACTGAGTGTTCATTGGCACTTTCAGCCGTGTAGCCCATTTGTTTAATAATTGTGGCTGCGAAATACGCATAGCCGTATGATGGAATGATTAAGCCAAAGTACGCTAAAGCAGGTAGCCACACGAGATAGTCCCTGAAACAGTTTGCCACATCAGATATCTTATTCTTGATTTCAAACCCAGATTCTGCACCGGAAAAAATGGCTAACTTTTGTTTGATGAATTTTTTTTCATTGTCAGTTAAGAACCTCGACTCCTCTGGGAAATCTGCCACAATAAAGAAAAGAATAATAGCACCCCCACAGGTAATAATCCCGTCGATAACGAAAATCCACTGCCACGAGCTCAAGCCGTGTGTTCCATCCAATTCGTTGATTCTGAATGCAATTGCTCCACTAGCAGCCCCTGCCAAGCACGTCACCGAGAAAAATGCGGAGAACCGTCTCTGGGCCTCTGATTTGTGGTAGTATGTCGAGAGAAGATAAAACAAACTTGGGAAGGTCGAAGCCTCTGCCATCCCGATGAAGAATCGGCACGCAGAAAGCCCGCTGAAATTGGTCACAAACCCCATCCCAATCGAGACGGCCCCAAATATCATTATACATCCACTCAACCACACATGTGGACTCACAAACTTAATAATGTAGTTGGAGATCACCTCGAAGAACACATAAGGCACGAAAAATAACGTTAATGCAGTGTTATACTGGTTGCCCGTCAAATTCAAGTCTTCGGCCAACCCATAGAGCTTTGCGTTCGAAATATTTACCCTGTCCAAAAACGACAAAAAATACAAAAAGCAAAATGGTGGAACTACACACAAATCAATTTTCAACATAAGCTTTTTCTGATTAATACCATACTCCTTAGCAAGTTCGTCCACTCGTTCGGTAGGTGAGAGTTGCACGTTTAACGACGAACTGTCCACATAATCCTCATCTTTGCTAATAGCCAAATCTTTCTCCATTTTTCCTAGTCTACAGATTCATCTCCAAATCCTGTTCTATATGATGCCAAGTATATATATATATATATGTCTATGATTCATATATTAATAGATGTACTTCACACCTGTTTAGGATAAATCCACCTGAATCGGACCTGTAAATATGCAACAATAATGCGGACGGGATCAAATCCTTGATTAGGCCTTGTTAAAGCACCTATTCGCCGGTACCGCCTTACACTAAACTGGTTTCACATCGACCGGCAGTCGGTAATAGTCTCAAGACATCCGGCCGAGAGTCTATGCTCAGTTATACTGGTCTGAGTATAGAATTTACATTGCCTAATTGGGTGGATGAAGTAATAGTATCGATAAAAACTTTTTGTCTATGTGCAGGATATTAATCATTGATTTCATCAGTAGTAAATCGGAGAAACAACAGTCTAGAAGAGGGGTCAAACAGGGGATCCTAGAGCTCTAAATGGCTCCGTGACATTCCTGAGAGCCAGAAGTTATATATGTCGCTTTTTCGCTGGACTTTTGACCATATTAAACCTGTAATCCATGTAAAAGTAGTTTGGCAGCACGCTCGCCGCCGTTAAGTATATGATAAAGGTATTTGGGATATTAAACAGGCTACATCGGAGTTCAATTTGAGGTTAAGGCACTTCTTTGTGGTCCTTCTGACGATGGCTACCATCCTAGGCTATTTAAATCCCTAATACTCTTGAGGTCCCTACACAATAGTGTTTTCCCGTATGTGATAGTAGAAGGAAGAGGCCTTCACGTGAAAGGTTTTAGGGTATTGAGGCAGAATATTCGCACGCTTTAAGTAGGTATGCTGAGAGATTCAGTATAAACGCAGCGAAACCAGAATTATGAGTACGATAAAAGGACGGGTAACCTGCTGAAAATTTTCAGAACATAATTCTGGTGTTCCAAGTTTCGAAAGTTTCACGGTTTAGTTTAAGGTAGATAGTAGAAAAGTTACCCAGTATTTCAACTTCCACACCATATCAACATAGTAGGAATCATGTCTGACGTCGAAGAACAACAAGAACAACAACCAGTTGTCCAAGAAGAATTACAATTAGTTGAATTAGCTACCCCAATTCCAGCTGAAGTCCAAGCTGCTCAACAAGAAGTTAAGTTATTCAACAAATGGTCTTTTGAAGATGTTGAAGTTAAGGATGTCTCCTTAGTTGACTACATTCAAATCAGACAACCAGTTTTTGTTCCACACACTGCTGGTAGATATGCTACTAAGAGATTCAGAAAGGCCCAATGTCCTATCCTCGAAAGATTAACTAACTCTTTAATGATGAACGGTAGAAACAACGGTAAGAAATTGAAAGCTGTCAGAATCATCCAACATGCTTTAGAAATTATTCACGTTTTAACCGAACAAAACCCAATCCAAGTTGTCGTTGATGCTATTGTCAACTCTGGTCCAAGAGAAGACTCCACCAGAATTGGTTCTTCCGGTACCGTCAGAAGACAAGCGGTTGATGTTTCCCCATTAAGAAGAGTTAACCAAGCCATCTCTTTGATCACCATCGGTGCCAGAGAAGCTGCTTTCAGAAACATCAAGACAATTGCTGAATGTTTAGCTGAAGAATTAATTAACGCTGCTAAGGGTTCTTCTACTTCTTATGCTATCAAGAAGAAGGATGAATTAGAAAGAGTTGCCAAGTCTAACCGTTAAGATGGAAAATTCTTCTTGTGTATTTTTATCTTTTCACGCCTTTATAAAGTCATTATTTTTGTCGTATTAATGTATAAAAAGGAATATTAATTATAATATTGTATTGTATTAGTTATAACGATGTAGATATTTAAGTGCTATATGATATATATATATATACCATTTGAGGAGATGAATATACAAGAATATATTATATTAATGCAAATGAGAAGAGTATGATCTCGTGTAAGCTAAACTCGAATGGGGTAAAGCATCCTGATGAAATAGTATGGAATGGACTTTCTCAATAATTTTTCATATTTTACTACTCTTGTGTATAAGAGTTCGGCCTCCTGTGTGATTCCGATCTTCTCCAACTCGTCCTCTTGTAAATCTTCCGTGTTCAAATACCTGTGTTTTCTCTTCTCGATACTGGCAATACCTGACTTAGCGAGACGTAGTCTATTTTTGAGAGTTCTTCTAACTAGCCATTCTCTATTGATTAACAGAAGCACTGCAGCTGTAAAAAAACAGCACCCTGAGAAAATTTGTGTGTTTAAAAATGGTCGATCACTACTTTCATCTCTGATGGCTAATGCAATGACCTCAGCAACTAAACAGAAAAGCAGTACAACAATGTTGAGGCCCGACCATGCCGCTGGGATCTTCTCTGGGGCTTGGAGAATATCGGCCGCTAATGATTGACACATCAAACTACCTATACCAATGAAGAATCCCAAAATAATTACAAATGCTGCTATTGCTGGAAAAGTTGTAGCATTAATCCAGTAAGCCCAAAGAAGAATCGAAATTAATAAACAGGCCCCCGAAGCTAAATTATTTCTTCCCACCTTATCTGCCACCAAACCTAAAGCAGGACGGCCAAGCAGTTGACCTACATTAAGCAATGCGGTTATAATAGATGCAGCATGCGCTGATAAACCAACCAGGTTAGAATAGGCGGCCATTGAAAAAAGCATTAAAGTATACCCCAATAAACAAAACAGAAACCAAAATGCAAGTAAAGCCAATGGATAATTCTTGAATAGACTAATCTCAAAGATTAATTTTAAATTATCTTTTATAAATTTTGGTTTCAATGTAGTTGAATATGGCAATGGATTGTAATTCCTTGGTTTGTTTAAACTTGTCGCTAGTAATGCCAGAACAAGCGTAACGATACCGCTCATTCTTAGCGCCCATCTTTGGTCTCCTGTTTGCTGAATAAGCTTATTAACGGATAATGAAAACGTAATTCCTCCTACACCAGCTCCAGAGACAGCAATTCCCATGGCAAACGCTCTATACTTCTTAAAGTATGTCGGTAAAATGAGAGTGGGTGGAATAAAAATCATCAGGAATGATATCCCAATCAACACCCCCTGTGTCAAGTATATCTGCCAAAGCTTCGTAGCAAACGATGCAAGGATGTAACCACATAGCTGTACCACAATACCACAATAACAGAGTGTATAAAAACCAAAAATTTTATATGCTAATGCACTGAAAGGTGCTAGGACCTGTGCCAAAAAAACCACTAATCCCCCGATTAAGGCATAATCATAAGGAGTGGCACCCGCGAATGCATTGGATGATAGATAGTAGTTCAAGAACACCCCGTATCCCGCGTTTGAACCCCAAGTAGAAAATACTGCCAACATCGCACAGAATGCCGACACCCATCCATATCCTCCGTCTGGCGGCTCGTCTTCGTCTTCGACATCCTTAATTTCATTTATGCTTTCATCCTCCTCTACACTCGCATCCTTTCCATATGACTGATGCTCTTCTAATTTACTTTCCTCGTCACCAATACTACGTCCTGACGTGGGGTCTAACTGTGTATCCAAAATCTCATTCAAATCAGCTTGTTCTTTATATTGTTCGAACTCTTCGTTATCTTGCTGGTGGTCGTCTCTGATAGCCGTGATGATTCTTGACAATTCAGATGTATTGGATCTAATTCTGCCCATACTATTTCGTGAGTTCCTACTTCCCATGCTGCTCATCCCACTTGTAATTGCCTGAAGCTGGTAAGGCTCATACCTGAGAGAATCATTGGAAATATGTGATTCTGTATCGGTCATCATCTTTGACGCTTCGTCAAAACTCTTCTCATTTGGCATACCTCTTCTAGTGTATATATGCTTTCAATATATTTGAAATGATGGAAGGCCATACTAATCATAATACTACGCTCAAATACATTAATCTCACTAGTTTTTCGTATATCTTGAGATTTGAGATTCGCTAAAAATTGCCTAATTGAGACATGAGGAAGGTTCCATTGTTTTGACAGAAGACGGACCTGGGGTTTTAACTAAGAACGCAAAACCGTAAGGTGGTTCAGCTTTGCATCCTATTCATTGGATTGGGGCAGATTTAACTCTAGTCGCCATTCATAGACATCCAATGAGATGGTTTATTAAGATGTTAATTGGGTTGTAGCACAAGATAATACGAAGAGATAAAATGTGGAATTACACTTCCTGTTCCTGCAATCGTATAGTCCAGGATAGATCGTGCTGATTGTACTGGCTATACTGAAAGACATGTTATGGGTTCCGAAGGTCTACGTAGAAGCCAATCGTGGTAGTGATCTAACTACGAAGGCGACAGGTGTAACGGTCTCCAGATAAGATCGACTGCTAGTGCCTGCGCTGAGGGTCACCCACTAGGCGCCAGAATGGTCCAACGAATATGTTAAATAGTTTGGCGAGCGCAGCTTCGGCACGTATAAAAATAGAGACTTCATGTACTAAAAGAATATCCTTATGTATATCCAAATATATTCAGTGTCTTTGAAGTTAGTCTGAGAATTGGTCCAAAAAAAAAATTTCAATTGGAAAGATAATCTAAATTTTGTCAATCTTATGCAAAACGCAGAATCTGGTGACATTACAATATTCAGTTTCAAATATAATCACCATGCGTAGAATTAGATACCTGTAAGTATACCAGTTTACACTGGCTCTATAAACTGATCTGTTGCAACTAGGCCCTTGTATTCAACGTTTGTTCTGGAAACCTGCAACCAATCGAATCTGTCATTATCACACGGGCACGCACCTCAACATGATTAACCCCGATATCAAAAACTATCAAAAATCACCGTTATCAGAGATTCTTATCAAATCCTTGTAGTAGTTTTCCTATATTATCGGCGATATACACCAAAACCAGAGAAAATTAGAAGTATGTCTGGTGCGTCCGATTTTTTATCGAAAGGTATTGATCTAGTTCAAAAGGCTATTGATGCGGATACGGCGACAAGATACGAAGAAGCATATAAGTTATATTACAATGGGTTAGACTATTTGATGTTGGCATTAAAATATGAAAAGAATCAAAAATCCAAAGAATTGATTAAATCTAAGTTTACAGAGTATTTGACTAGAGCAGAACAATTAAAGGATCACTTGGAGAAACAGTCAAAATCAAACACTGCTGAAGGGTCATCTGACGGGTCAACGAAGGCCAAAAAGTCAGGAGATGGGGACGATGACGATACGAAAAAGCTAAGGGGGGCGTTGGCTGGAGCCATTTTATCAGAGACGCCTAACGTCAAATGGGACGATATAGCAGGTTTGGAAAGCGCCAAAGAAGCATTGAAAGAGGCAGTCATATTACCAGTGAAGTTTCCCCAATTATTCACTGGTAATCGCAAACCTACATCTGGAATTTTGTTGTATGGACCACCTGGTACAGGTAAATCGTATTTGGCAAAGGCAGTTGCCACGGAGGCTAATTCTACATTCTTTTCCGTCTCATCGTCAGACTTGATCTCCAAGTGGATGGGTGAGTCTGAAAGGTTAGTAAAACAGTTATTTACAATGGCAAGAGAGAACAAACCCTCTATTATCTTTATCGATGAAGTTGATGCTTTGTGTGGACCAAGAGGTGAGGGTGAAAGTGAAGCGCTGAGAAGAATCAAAACCGAATTATTGGTTCAGATGAACGGTGTGGGTAACGATCCAAACGGCGTGCTCGTACTAGGAGCAACGAACATTCCATGGCAATTAGATGCAGCTATAAGAAGGAGATTTGAAAGAAGAATCTATATTCCATTACCTGAAGCTGAAGCAAGAACAAGAATGTTTGAAATTAATATTGGAACGGTTCCTTGTGAATGTACCAACCAGGATTACAAAATGTTGGCAGATATGACTGATGGATACTCTGGTCATGATATTGCTGTGGTTGTGAGAGATGCATTAATGCAACCAATTCGGAAAATTCAGCAAGCCACCCACTTTAAGCCAGTCCTTAATGAAGATGACGAAGAGAAATTAACGCCTTGCTCTCCAGGTGATGAGGGTGCGATAGAAATGAGTTGGCAAGATATCACGACTGATGAGTTGAAAGAGCCAGAATTAACTATCAAAGATTTTATCAAATCGATCAAAAATAATAGACCTACTGTTAACACGTCTGACATTAGTAACCATATTAAGTTCACGGATGATTTCGGTCAAGAGGGTAATTAAAAAATCTTTTATATATCTTTAATATTCCGTGTATTCCCTATATAGAGCATTAAAATTTGTTTCCTATATGTAAATTCTAGTTCAATATAAATACATTTATTTTGAGACAAATATAAAGTGTGCTAATATACATTCTAGCGGAGTTTTGGATTCATAGATTAAGAGTTAACCACAACCACTAATCAATCCTCATAGGGGATCTACTTCTATCTCTATTACTACTCGTTTCGCTTCTTTTTCTACTAGCAAAAAGATCTTCTTCGTCATCTCTTTTATTTCTATAATTTCTATCTCTTGATTGTCTAAATTTGTGTGCAAACAAATCCTCTTCTTCATTGGGCTTGTGCTCACGACGATCACGATGCGATTCTCTCAGTCGATACTTATTGTGGTGGCGTGGTTTCCGTTCTGGCTCTCCGTGCAACAAGTAGTAACGTGAGTAAGCACTGGCATTCTTAACCTTTCTGTCAGATTGAAATGATTGCCTCACATACAAGACAATCGATGAGTCATCCTCGTCCATAGTGTTGTATTGTTCTACTGTATCTTTTTCATCATCATTAGTTACAACACCTAGTCTATTAGACAAATTCTGTTGTTTGCGGAATTCGATTATAGGACTATAAGGCTTGGTTTCTCTTTCCTGAATAGCGTCCTGAATCTTTTGTTCTTCGTTGAGTTCTACTTCAATATTAGGATTCGAGGATATAGAAATCGATTTTAATGCACTGTGTGCTTCGTCCATTGTCTTGAATGATACATTCACGGACGTATCATTAATCCATTGAATACGGAAAGTCATCTGTTCATCAATTGGGAAGGGTTCGTAGACAGTTTTAGTGGTTGGTGCATCTAGACCTTCCACTTGCACCTGTTGCTCGGAAACAGTGTAATTCACATAATAATCAATAAAAGCTTTGATATCCTCCGTGGATAAACTATCTACTCCACGCATGTGTAAAGCTTCAGGTCTTAATATTTCAGTTTGGTTATTAACTTGCACTTCAATGGCCTGTTCTTGTAACTTCGATTCTCTGGCTCTTTCGTCTTCTAATGTTTTGGTTAATAAACCTCCATATGGGGCAACTTGAGGCTCACCCATGATATTACTTTACTCTTGACTTTATATATATTTATTATCAAGTTTATTAATTTTCACTGGTCGATTATGTGCATTTCGCGCCACTTATACCTAGTACTTTGAATAATCACAAATATTAAATAAATTTTTATCTATATATTATACATATACCCACAGAGACAGAACATGCTAAACTACTGAAGTATTTCGTAAGGGCATCACAAACTTTCATGTGAATGACACTTCTGTCGCAATAAACACCAACTTCACTTGCACAATATTAGCAAGTACAGAGCACCCTCTGTTGAAACACGAGATGATCTTACAAACTACGATTCTCAGTAGTATTTGAGTTGGTGCTGTCAACTTACTTCAACTAGATAGAACTATGCCGTAGTCTCATCCACATTAATTGTCATCCTCCATCTTGATATCTGGTTCACCACTTCCCTTACCATTCTGTACCTCTTTATCCTCTCTGATGAATAAAACGTTATTGCATCTAATGAATATCTCCCCCAAGGTTTCTTCCTTCATTTCACCATCTTCGTATATCATCTCCGAAGTCTTATCTAACTGCAAGTTCATATAATTATCGATCGATATTAAAGTTCCTTTGTATTCCGTTTTATTCCACTTCAATCTCACAATGACCTGTTTACCTATTAATGTTTTTAAGAATGGTTTTGGATTAATTGGTTGAAACTAGATATGTTAGTATTATTCTGGTATTTTATTCCACAAAAAAAAATTGCCAAATGCTTGGCCAGACCCTAAACCCCTAGAGAAAATAGTTTCCAGCACTATAAAGTATTTATGTACAATAAATATACTTACGGAGGACATGTTTGTAGTTTCTATAATGTAGATGTTTATGGATTATAGCCTGTTCTGATAGAATTTTTGAAAAACTAAGATGGTGTTATCTGCAGTAGCATCAAAGTCGATCAATAAATTTCAAAAACACGTACAATGGTAGAGACATGTAGATTAGCCATATCATACAAGGACAAAGATTATGGACAAATTGACGTTGGTGTTCTTGACTGGCGCGGTCGTACGGTTTGTAATACCCACAATATTGCCTACTTTGCCATTGAATCTATCTTCATCTATAGAAATAGCGACGCCGCTAACTTCGTTTAAATCGCTTCAAGAAGCGTTCTACTACTTACAACACGACATTAATCTATACGACGGGGGAGTCAATCACCACCCACCATTATTGGTTATTTTACTTAATCTAATTGACGAATATTTGCCTAAGAGGATAGGCGATGTTGTGTTTAATGGAGTTTTCACAGCGGTGGACTTAATAATTGCGTCTCGATTAATTCACATAAACAAATGGTATAACAAACATATGTCTCGTAGGACAGGGAAGCCTGTACAAGGCTTCAATGATGATTTGATAGCTGGGTTCTACTTATTCAATCCATTATTAATCTTGACCAATATTTCGCACTCTACGTTGTGCTTCACGTTTTTGGCAATCACTGAGTCGTTGTACCAGTTGGTAATAAGCAAGAACTTACCAAGATCGATGATGTGTATCGCAATTGCAAGTTACCTCTCGTTTCGACCTATATTCTTGGTGATCCCACTTTTGGGGTTAGCCCACTCACTTGACAGAGATTGGAAAACAGTGTATTCTCACGGTGTTTGTTTGTTTACGTCGACATGTGGTATCTTGTTATTGACATCCTTTGTGATGACAGCGTCGTTTCAATTTGTTGACCTGTGTTATGGCATTGTCGTCAAATTTAACAAAATCACGTCAAACATAGGCCTCTGGTGGTATATCTTCACCGAAATGTTCGAATTCTTTACTCCGTTCTACGTGGGTGTATTCAACCTTTACTCGGTCATCTTTGTTATTCCATTGACCTTGAGGCTTTTTGAGTTTAATCATAAGTCCGGCAAACCTACGGGTGATGCGTTCTTGGGTGTGGTTACGTCGTACGTGTGGCTTTCATTTACAAAATCCTACCCATCGGTTGGGGACCTTGCATTTGCCTTATCTCTTTTTCCGATCTTCAAAGACACTATCGTCCCCCATTGCAAATACATATTCCTCACGGCACTTGTCCTCTTGGTGAGCTTGCTCTTGTCCCCCATATTCTACTACTGCTGGATTATTTTGGGAACTGGTAACTCCAACTTTTTCTACAGTATAAACTTGGTCTGGGGCGTTGTCCACGGGTTGATTCTTACAGACTTGGTTTGGAGTAAGTTAATATTGGACTACATCGAACTTAACGACATTCCTAGCGATAAGGTTCCTAAATTAAGACTCACTCAAATCTGATTTCTATCACTTACATGACGCTTAGTCGTAGTAGGTTCGTATATAGCAATAGAGGTACTATTATACTCCGTGTTGTAGGTATAATTTTGTTATATCTCGGAGGATTCCATGAATCACGTGATACGAATATCTGCCAATCAACAGGCGAGAATTTTTCATTTGAACAAAAAGCTCACTTAAGAATTATACCAAAAATTGTATTTGTTTAAGAATAATAATTAACCCAATTAAACATATAGTATCATGTTGTCTCGTGTATCTGCTCGTTCTTACAGTTCTGCTGCTCAATCTATCAAATTAACTGCTAGAGAAGCTCCAGGTAACTTATCAACATTGTCTGTTGTTGTTAACAATGCAGGTTCTAAAGCTGGCAAGTCAGGTGTGGCCCATTTATTATCCAAATATAACTTTTTAAACACTGAATCCAAATCAGCATTAAGATTTACCAGAGAAAGTGAATTGTTAGGAGGTATTGTCTCATCCAATGTCACCAGAGACTCGATTGTTTTAAAGACCCAATTTTTGAAGCAAGACTTACCATACTTTGTTGAAGCTTTAGGTAGCGTATTGACCGAAACCTCATTCAGAGATCACGAATTCCCAGAAACCGTGTTACCAGCGGCCAAGGCCCAAAATGATGAAGCTCAAAGTTCCAATTCTTTTAGGGCATTTGAATCATTGCACGAAATTTCTTTCAGAAAGGGTTTAGGTAACCCATTATATTACGATGGTACTAACCGAGTCACTGTCGACGATGTTAAGCAATTTGCATCTGAAGCATATAATTCTTCAAACGTGTCCGTTTTTGCTTCCGGTGTCAACGAAAATGACTTAACTCAATTTATCAACGACTCAGCATTTTCTGCCTTACCAGCTGGTGCTTCCAAGACCACTCCAATCGAGCTCTATAACGGTAAGGAATCCAGAATCAGAGCTGCTGGCTGTTCTGCAGCTTTGATTGGTGTGCCAATTAAGACAGCTGACTTTGCTAAGTACGAAGTCTTATCTGCTGCTGTTGGATCCACATACTTACCAGGCTCATCTTCCCCATTATCTCAAATTCCAGGTGCTATTTCGAAAGTCCTCAAATACCAAGATGCTGGTTTGTTTGTTGTCTGTGTCTGTGGCGCTGACGCGGCTGCCGTTGCACAAGGTGTCAAAGCTGCTAAGAGGGCCATTGACTCTGTCTCTGCAGCCGACTTATCAAACGCTACTAAATCTGCTGAATTAGCGGTTGCTTTACAATCCCGCTTTGACTCCCCATTAGATGTCAAGGTCGATGTTTCTGCAGCAAAGTCTCCAGTTAAATTAAATGAATTTAATTACGTTGCTGTCGGTGACATTGACTTATTACCATACGCCAGCGAATTATAATTTAGAATTATAATTTATTTAAGCTGAATAAAAAAATTTTGTTTCATTCTTTGGTTATCATGTGCATATTTTATAAAGATTCAAACAACTGAAAGATGAAGTAGAAATTGTGGTTACGATTTATATTCTTTTCATATAGAGGAGTCAATCTTAAGACTAAATAATTCCTTTGTGAATTTTTATTTTATTTGATTATAAGGCAAAAAAAACTGTTATTTTTATCTAATCTATATTCTACCTGTTTTTTTTTTCTTGTCTGCTTTATTCCTGTTTAATATATTTATTAAAATGTTAACTTATGACTATATTATGGTCATCGTAGTTGAAGGTTCCATAGTCGTGCGAAAGCAGTAAAAAACGTGAAAAAATTTAGTTTCAGATATGATGATATTCAACTATATGCATTTATAACTTGATAGTTTAAACGGTTTAACTAATACATATACACATATAATGTCAGATATCGAAGAAAGCGCATACAACGAAGCACCGGAGAACTACGAAGACTTTGATCAAGCTGATCATTTTTCAGAAGATGACTTTAATGAACCAGAAGCAGAAAATGAAAATGCCAACAACGGTGATGTAGAAATGAAATCTGCTGATGGAAGGACTATCATAAATGGTGGGCTCGGTCCTGAAGGAGTACAACCGAGAGCCAAGAGTGTGAAGGAGTTGGCAGTACCTAAAGAAGAAAGAACAACTACACCATATATGACCAAGTATGAAAGAGCCAGGGTTTTGGGTACGAGAGCATTACAAATTTCGCTTAACGCACCGGTTTTGGTTGACATTGAAGGTGAGACCGATCCATTGCAGATTGCGATGAAGGAATTGGCACAAAGGAAGATACCATTGGTTGTTAGAAGATACTTACCAGACGGATCGTTTGAAGATTGGGGTTGTGATGAACTAATTATTGACCATTAAACAAAGCACAATTCATCTTGTCTACATATGATATATTTTGGATTGTCTTCCCTTTTTAATATTTATTTCATAATATCTCGTTTCTAAAAGTTGTTTACTTAACTTGTTTTTTGCATATTTAAGGTAGTCGTTATAAGTATTAATAAATTGTACATTATTAGAGCCACGATTGGACGCTTCTATCAACTAGTCGATATAAGCATCTAACCATTTCGAAGCGAGAAAGGTTTTGCGTCCGTCTATCTGTTCCTTGACAAATCCGTCGACTAATTTGTCAAATGTAGCCCTAGAGAGTCTATGGTCCCCAGACCCAATTTCACCTAACTGGACTGAACAACATGCCTCCTTTAAATTTTCTACATCGATAATAAGGTTTTCGTTCATTTTATCGTCCGAAAACACTTTCAACGCTTTGTATATGGTTTCTCTATCATCAAACTGCAGTAATTCTTTGGCCATAATGTTCAGAAATTGGGTAAAATTTATACTTTGCTCTCCTTTCTTTGAAGATCCATCTACTTTTAACATCGAGTCTAGCTGTTTATCGGTTGGCACCTTTATTCCCAATGTTTTGTATAAATTAATCAAATCTTCTTTCGTTATTATAGAATCTCTGGAATCACCATCTACTAGTGTAAATGCGTTTCTGAGTTGGGTTTTCTGATTATTGGAAAGTGTGTTTAATGCCAGCATAATAAGGTCATATGATATATAATGTTAGGTAAAATCAAAGATTCAAGTCTATAGCGTAAATTTTTGATCCCAGCATCAATACCAAAAATGTAAACAAAATACACGCGCAGTCATAGATTTGAATCCTTTCAGTATAGAAGTTCATTGACAGTTAAAAAAGAAACTACGATACCTCAGATAAAGCAAAATAGAAGTAATCATTTTGCATAGAATAATAGTCTTGTTTAATAGAATTGGCATAAAATGGAGTCAGAAACTCTCTATAACCAGCCAGTTGTGATTGATAATGGATCGGGCAATTTGAAAGCAGGCTTCGCTGGAGAGGATAAACCTAAATCATATGCATCTGCTCTAATTGGACGTCCAAAGTACCAAAAGATTATGGCAGGTTCGTTGATATCGACAAGCGATGAAACCGCCAATAAGTCTGGAGAGGATACATTCATAGGTGACATAGCACAACAAAATAGAGGATTGCTTAGACTATCATATCCCATTGAGCATGGTATTGTCAATAATTGGGACGATATGGAGAAGTTATGGTACCACACTTATACCCAAGATTTGAAAACGAATGCTGAAGAACACCCTCTATTGATTACAGAGGCACCATTAAATCCGCGTATAAATAGAGATAAAATGTGTCAAATACTATTTGAGCTGTTCAATGTTCCTTGCATATATGTGTCTATACAAGCAGTGTTATCATTATATGCTTCTGGGCGTACCACAGGGGTAGTTATTGATAGTGGAGATGGTGTAAGTCATATTGTTCCTGTGTATGAAGGATTTGCTTTGCCTACATCGATCAAGCGAATGGATATTGCAGGTCGAGACGTCACGGAAAACTTATCCTTTAACTTGAGGAAGATGACAGGGATTTCGTTGCAAAGTAGCTCAGAGTTAGAAATTGTGCGGTTAATTAAAGAAAAATGTTGTTATATTTCAAAGGATCCAATGAAAGACGAGAAACTTTATTCATCTTCTGTGTACAACCATTATTTAAATAACAATTCCCAGAATCAAAAAGAGTCTGATTTATTGGCATCTTATAAGTTACCAGATGGTCATACAGTTCAGTTAGGTGCTGAAAGATTTCGTTCTACTGAGATTTTATTTAACCCCCAATTAGTTGGCGATGAATCGCCTGGACTACACGAATTAGCATCACTTTCCATAGCCAAAACTGATTTGGATTTGAGACCCGTGTTGTATCAAAATTTGATATTATCTGGTGGAAATACGTTATTGAAGAATTTTGGGGATAGACTATTAGCAGAGATGAAAAACCAACAATTGCTGCAAACCAGTGGTTCAAGTATTTGGAGTACTTCGAGAAACACTAACAATTATGACACTAAGATGAAAATAAAAATACATGCACCTCCAGAGAGAAAATATTCTACTTGGATTGGAGGGTCAATCTTAGCAGGATTGTCAACGTTCAAAAGAATGTGGGTCACATCACTGGAGTACGCAGACGACCCTGAAATAATACACAAGAAGTGTATGTAGCTTACAGCATTAGATTTATAGCAATCACTAAATTAATATTAATATCGATCGACGCGAACATTAAATACAATAATATCTGTCACCGAAATCACCTAAACCTGGAACAATATATTTATTTTCATCCAATTTTTCATCAATTCCACCAGTAATGATCTTAACATCAGGGTAAGTATCGTGAAAAGCTTTAATTCCTTCAGGTGCTGCCAATAAATTTAAAAAGAAAATTCTATCCATTTTCACACCCCTGCTCAACAACACTTCAACTGCCATCATTGCACTCCCCCCTGTTGCCAACATTGGGTCCAACAAGAACACGTAACGCTCACTAATGTCCTCCGGTAACTTTTCATAAAATAATTTTGGTAAAGCTGTTTCCTCGTCTCTTTGAATCAAAATTTTTCCAATTCTGACAGATCTACAACAATCTCTAAGACCCATTTCCATAGATTCCCCAGCACGAACAATACTAACACCACATATTTTACCCAAAAACTTCGCACCCTTGAATGTTTGATTACCGAAACATTGTATATCTGCCTCTTCAACTGGCAATAAATTTAATCCTTCTTCAACTAATAATCTGATGATTCTGTCAGAATAGAACACAAAATCACCTCTCTTGGTTGATTGATCACGAATGATCGAGTATAAACCTCTAAGCTGGTTTGTTTGTGGAAGCAATATAACGTTATCACTCACTTCTTGGCATTTGCTCATCTTATTTACAATGTCGATATATAGGTACTATGGCATCTTTGAAACATTTTATAAATCGCAAAATGGAGAAAAAAAGATAACAGAAGCTCATAACCACCATCAAGATAGATACGATATCTAGTAGCTCAAACAAAATATTATTATATCCCAAATGTGATTGTAACATATACGGAAGGATTCAAATTTAAACTAAGGGTGAAAGCTGTTAGACGGCAATCTGAGTTCGTTTTCAAGAAAAAACCACGAATATGCAACTATTTCATTCTCCTTGCTTCTAAATGTATGTCATATTTGTCTGGAGGAAGTCTGAAACATTTCATGTCTATGATGGGACATTCCCCTAGTAGATCAATCACTGTCAGTTTTGGATATTCCCTGTGTTGCTTTGAGTCTACAGTTCGTTTCGTAAATTTCACAGAAAGATGTGATAGTTGATGGAGAAGGATTTATACTTTCATTATACTAGTGTATACAAACTTATTATACAATTACTCTTCTTGATTGGCAAAAGGATTGTCAATTATTTGACTACCATCAACCGGAGAAATGGTCAATAATGATGGGCCTCTTACTACTACGAAGCCTATATCTCTAGTTTCGTTGGTCAAAATATTGTCATCTTCTGGATCTATATTTGTTAGTAATGTTGCTCAATGGTTTAAGCTTAAAGCTGTCAAGACAGCTGAATATAATATTCACATACCCCTGATATTTTCCTTTACATCCTCTAACACTAAATTCATCAATTGATCGAATCCCTTCAACATCCCAATAACCTGTCTACCACCTATAAACTTAACTCTGATTTGCTTATCTTTATATTTGTTCAAGTCCAAAATGGCTTCCCTCTTTGGACCATCTGGTTTAGAAGGATTGTTATTTCTTCTTCTATTATTATTATTATTATTATTATTGTTATTACTTTGCCTTGGCTATGTCATGTTAGTATTTTATTATGATAACCCTCTTTGCTCGTTACCAAATGAAACCTTTTTCTACATACGTTGTCCATTTTGCCTTGCTATTTAGTAATGTAGTAACTCTTGCAGGTTGGTTCTTAGAGAAGCTTGATAAAATGGTCGAAAAAAATTAAAGAGTCACGTGATTGTTCACTAACTACTTCAACATGGTGGTAATTTATAGTGTTACTTAAGTTAGGTGGTCCTTTAAAGCATTGACGGCCGTTGAATTATCTTAATATTCTCAGACTTCTATTCATGTGGTTAAGAGAATACAAAATGCAATGATTGGTTCAAAATATGTGAGCAAAAGGTGAAGGCAGATAAACGTAAACGCTATTTCTAACTGTCAAGTATTTGACTAATGCCCGACAGATAGATGTCTCCTTTTATAACTACAGAGATCTTTGAACTTCAAATATTATAATTCTCATAAAAATTCTTCTCTTCATGATGTTATATAGGTTTTTGAAAAAATTGCATTCATCAATAATTGATTAAAAGCTTATTGTTTATTTTCTACTCCAGGAAAAAGTATTCACAATAACGTAATTTCCATTAAATCAAATTCTCTATGATTATATCTGATTACTGGCATTTAGGGACTAGTTCAGAAGTAATCCTAATTACAACCAAATTCATGACAGTGAGATATTTATGTACAGTACTAATGTTTTTATTTAATTCTTAGATTTTTATTGATAAACTTGAAGCTTCTATCGATAATATGAGCGATATTAGTATATATATCACGTCCGACTTAACGTCTTCCGAAAGGAGGATTTCTCCACAGTGGGATTTGCAATACTTGAAGCAGAAAATCGAGTTGATTACCGGGATTGTTCCAGAAGACCAGACTATACAGTATTACGCTATACCTTCATCAAACGAGTTTACCATAGTCCTGGATGCCAACAAATATTCTGCGTCGGAAGATAAAACGAAGTATGTTTCACAGTATAAAATTTTGCCTTTTAGTCGACTTCACATTGTTGATAATAATCCGGATTCACAATTGAGTAAATTGCAGGATGATACGGACACACCAGAGTTTAAGCTTTCAGAAAAAGAGTACGCCAAAAGAACAAATTCAGTATTACACTGGAAACAGACAAATAAATTGGGTAGATTTGATCCAGAGTACGAGTTACAAACGTCTAAACAATTAGAAGAAAACTTAGAGCGTTCATCCAGCTTGACCATTGGTGACAGATGCCGTATAATAAACATCCAGGGTGAAAGAAGAGGAGTCATAAAATATGTTGGTAAAATAGCACTCTTGGACCAAGGAGAAAACGTTTGGGTTGGAATAGAATTTGATGAACCGGTGGGTAAAAATAACGGCCTGATTCTGGATACTAAGATCTTTGAGTGTAAAGAAAATCATGGAAGTTTCGTCAAACCTAAACAGGTCGAAGTGGGCGATTTTCCTGAATTAGACCCCTTCGCTAGCGATGACGACGACGATGAAATCTAGTTTAGATAGCTTAAAACGCATTTCCTATAATAAATGATCTTAATTATGGAAACCTTTAGAACAAATCAATGTTTAATGTTGATTGCACCTAAACAAGAAAGATAACTACCAAAAGTAAGACCAATGCCATTTTGTACAATTCTTCGGATTAATTCCTATATATATCGATAAAGTTAAGTGTATAGTTTCGACTGAAAAAATTTAGTCGTGTCCAAAATTTTGATCGGTCCAAGCGGTTTCCTGCGCTACTAAAATCACATCAAGAGGCGAAATAATCAATAATTATTTCCATTCGTGCTAGATCAGTTTACGGCGAGCCATATATTATAAGATGTTTGAGTTCATTTTTGATTATGTAGAAGAAGATAAGTTCTACAAATATTTTCGTTTGTTGATTATCGTCGGGCTTTACTTAGTTTGCCGTAATATCTATACAGAATATGCTAAACAAAGTCACATCAAGAAACAACTTGAACTTGACGAAAAGGAGAAGTTAGAAAAGCCAGCCAAGGAGGAACTTGAAAAATCGAAAAGAGAAGAAGCGTTAGAAAAAGATGCTGCTACGTTTGGTTGGGGTAAGAAGACCAGAAAGAATGTCAAGCTCCAGGAAAGCATATTAGAACAGGAGTCGGAAAACTTGAGACAAAGACACCAATCGGCATACGACGCTGCGGAAGATCATGATATCGAAGACCTCTTGGAGGATTAGAGGTTACCAAAGAATTATTGTGCATTCGGACTCAATTTTGTACATGCAACGAGGTTTTAGGATGCAAAATTAGTTAAAAAGGGCCGTTTGGATCATTATATATTGGTGCTATCTATGCAATTACACATTACCAATATATTATATATATAGTATTCGTTGTTCTTAGTTAATCGTATAATATAATTGAATAATAATAGACAACTCTCACGTGACTTTGTGATGAGCTCTGCGAGTAGGTTGAAAAATTTGGATAGATTTTGACTATTGTATAGAAGATAAAAGAACCTATATTTTATATTAAGTTAATAATCAAATATAGACAACTAACTATGGCGGGTGATCTGTTCTTATCTGATCCTTTGAAGAAGAGAAGGCGTTCAGGAAAAGCCACCAACACGACAAACAAGTCGAAGAGATTAAGTCGAACAAGCACACCGGCAGCATCTAGAGATCATGATGAAGAAATTTCTGGGGGAAGTGATTCGGAGGACGAACAAGGAAATGTTTCTGTTGATTCAGGAGATGAAGACCTAGATAGAGATAACGAGGAGATTGAATCCGACGAAGAATTTGTTGACGAAAATGCAGCAGATAAGAGAAGAAGGTTAGCTAAACAATATTTGGATAACTTGAAAAGTTCCACGGAAGTAGGAGGCGAGTTTAACGACTTCGATGCAAAGGATTTGGATGACGATATATTAGCAAGACGCTTACAAGTAGACGTGGCTGAAAGTAAGGGTTACGTGTATAAATTCATCGGGGAAAAAGTTTCCTCACAGCTTGACGATATTAAAATTGTCACAACAAGAATTGGATCCAAGAATTTGACAGGTTTGTCCATTAGATATCCATACTTGTATACTGTGTCTAAGGATATCGAAATCATCAAATGGGACACCTCGTCAGAAAAAAAGAAACCACAAAGAATAAAGCACACCAAAGGCGGTTCGAAATATTTCAAATTATACAATAACCCAAGTCAGAATCATCACTGGGATTCTATAAATTGTGTTGCAGCATCTCCCGATGGAAAGTTCATTGTCACAGGTGGGAACGATTCACGTTTGATTATATGGTCCACAGAGAATCTTGCATGTTTAAAGGTATTAGAAACAAGGTCCCCAGTTAATTCCATAAGTTTCCGCCGTGGAACCGATCAATTATATGCTGCTTGTGCTGACTTGAGAGTCAGAACCTATTCTATAAATCAATTCGCCCAATTGGAAGTGTTATATGGCCATCAAGATAATATATCTGATATTTCTGCATTAGCAAAAGAGACCTGTGTATCAGTTGGATCCAGAGATAAAACTGCATTATTTTGGAAGATTGCCGAAGAATCGAGATTAACTTTCCGTGGTGGTGATTCAACCGATAAACAAGGAAAGAAATCGCACAAGAAGAAACAAAATAAGGAAGAAGAACCTGCGGACGACTTACCATTCTATTCAGAAGGATCAATAGATGTTGTTTCCATGGTTGATGAATCACATTTTGTTACTGGTTCCGATAATGGGAACATTGCATTATGGTCGTTAGCCAAGAAGAAGGCACTTTTCACCCAAAGATTAGCTCATGGTTTGCAAAAACAATATGCGCCATCAAAAGCAAGTGCTGAGACATCCGTTGAGAAAGCATCGCAGCAAATTCCTGAGAGACAACCTTACTGGATTACTGCAATTCACTCTGTCCCATATAGTGATTTATTCGTTAGTGGTTCATTTGATGGAACTTTGCACGTATGGAAGATTTCACAAGAAGGTTTAAGATCTTTCGAATTAATTGGGAAAATTCCAAATGTTAAAGGATGTACTGTTAGAATAGACAGCGCAGAGATAAGTACCAACAAAGTAGTTATTTATGCTTTGATAAGCAAGGAACATAAATTAGGGAGATGGTTAGAAAAGATTGAAGGTGGTAGGAATTCATTAGTAAGTTTTGCATTCGACATTTAAATAAAAATTTAATTGATTTAGGTTCCTAGGATATGTAGACCTAGGATATGTAGATCCATAAACTACAGGTATCTAGATGACATAATAAACTCAAATAACCTTTATTAAACTATTATACAAATATCAACTGTGAAAATTACTTTCAGAAAGCAGCCTCATCATCTCCATCATCAGCAATATCATCGTCTCCATCATCGAAATATTTTTCCGCATTATAGTCATCATCGTCATCCTCATCAAAATCATCATCTATTTCTTCTTCTATTTCTTCATTCTCTTCATCTTTTGCAATGTTATTTACATTATTAGAATCCAAGTCTTCTGCCATGTCTTTGAGCTTGTCTAACAAGGATTGTCCATTATCTGATTCTGATTCTCGTGCTGCATATTGCTTCAACCCACCATCTGCTTTGAAGGTAGATAATGATAACAATTTCTTCTTCTGTTTATTCGAAATACCCATCACAGAATATAATTCGTCTGGAAAAAATTCCAACTGGTACGGATGTTCCTCAATCGTTCGTCCTATCTTTTTAACTTTTTTATATTTGTCCGAGTACCTTTCAATGCCATCTGGAGCTGTAGTTGTGGTTTGTTCTTTGCTAGTATTCAAAGTAGATCCGGTATAAAACAGCCCATCTGACATTAGCTTATAAAATGCAATGGATTGCTTCGCTGCTGATTCTTCATTTTCTGTTAGGGGTCCGTTCACTGGTAACACTAATTGCGGTTTCTCTGTGGTTAGATCTGTCGATGATACATCACTGTAGTCTAACCCAAACGGAAGTAAAACCTTACCAGAGTTTTTAGTTCTAAATGACATTATCCCCTGATAATTCGCAATTATATACAACCTGAACCTATTTCGGTCTAGCTTTATGTATCAACGCCTATTTTATGAATTGTCAATCTCATGAAAAAGTGAAATCGAATAAAAATGTCGCGATGGTTTAAAAAAAGATTTACAAATGTCGTATATAATCATGAAAGGTAAACAACGACATAGAAGATTATACATGATGAATACAGTCTACGTAATACTTGTCTATTTGAACATAATATTGGGATACGATAAGTAGCGTAACATAGCACAAACAAGCGATAATATGTCAGATCCTAATGTTTCAAATATAACAGACATGCCAGGGGTTCCAGAGAGTGCTGATGGAACTCTTGTGATCATTGTTTGTCGTGCAAAGCACTTACCAAATAGAAGGAAATTGGATAAACAGTCCCCATATGTTACCTTAAGGATAGGTACAACGGCGAAGAAAACTTCATCACATTTCCGGGCGGGACAAACACCAGAATGGACACATGAGATCAGGTTTGAATTGACAAGAGATAGGAAACCGGTCATGAAGTTAGATGTGTTGGATGAAACAAAAAATGACCCCACACCGATCGGAACAATAGATATAGACTGCTCAATAGTATTTGCTAACCCTGATAATGAGAAAGATGGGAAATATATATTTGATAAATGGCATAACTTGACGTTGAATGGAAGACGGGCTGGTATGATTTATTTAGAAATGACCTTCTACCCCAGCGCCCCGGTTTTACCACCAAAACTTGCCGATCCAACGTTCGGTGACCATGATCTGCATACATATCACTATTCTTCGAGTCCAAATAAAAGTTTACCACCACCACCCAAACATCCATCGCAGTCTCATCCTCGCACTGTAGCGGACGAAATTTTTGTTAACTCGGATTCTGCAAAGGGACTGAAAAGGCTATCTTTTTTTAAACATTCAGACAGTCTGTTGGGAAGTCGTTTCTCTAGTTCGAATGGGTCCGGTAGTGACGATGTTTTTGACGCTGCAAAAGAATCAAATGGTAACCAGCCCAAAAAATATAAATTAAAATTAATGAATAGATTTAAAAAGTTCCAAGCCAAGGAACCTATTATGAATTTATGGCAAAATGGAAATGGCCCCGTAAATACGGATAGAGAAACATCTCCTATCAGCGAATACCGAATCGAAGATCTTGATGAAGACGCAGATGATAGGAAAAGAGACTATTATAAGTTACCAGAAATGCCAGATAAATTTAAAGAATCAGATGATGAAGATTATGAAATAAGACCACCATTACCACCTCCACACTTAGTAAACCTGCATCAAGAATCAGAGATTTCACCTTCATCTTCTCCTAATTTGAAAAAACAACAGAATAAACCAAGTAGAAAACCACCACAGGATTTAAATGATATGAAGGTTGTATCCAATACATCAATTCCGTTTTCAGCTGAGACAATAGGGCTTGACGAGGGAGATAATCGCGATAATGCATTACCTACAAAAGTCTATCTTCTAGATAAGCAAATTAAGTCATTGACATTCACTGGAAGAGAAGATGACTCGCTAAGACACGAAATAAACCCTGATGAAATCGATCCTAAATATTACGCACCTACACCTAATGAACATTTGGCACGAACAAATCAACCACGTTTCTCAGCTAATGAAGATAAACGAAATGGATATTTGGGAGACGGAAAATGGAATGGAGATCCAAAGTTTTCCCCATCAGTGTTTGAAAGAATGCCGATAGTGGGAGATGAAAATTTAGGGTATGTGAATAAGCCACATGTTCCACCAAAGATACCAAAAGGCTTAACTGAGCAAGAATATTATGTATTGGAAAAGGAAAAGTATCTTAAAGACATTAATGGAAGAAGGTTATAGAAAAAGTTGACATTTACATATTTGCATTGAACAGTTAATTAAAAAATTATTTATAACGTAGTAATAATACATATAATACACAAGGTAAATAATCGTAAGTCATGTAGATTGCTGATTCAGGTAATTCGAAAAAGAGATGGGATTATTCCCATGAAAGCGTCAAGTGAAGAAAGAAAAATATAATCCAGGTAGAGTTCAATGCCAGGAAGCATATTAAAGAAAGGTATTAAGCAGGATAGAAATCCGAATATTAGATTAAGCGTTTTAAAATTTAGTAAGTATCAAATTTGTAATTCGTAGTATTTACTCATCATAAAAGTGCAGCGGCAGCAACACCAATGAGTCCTAAAGCAACCCCTTTTCCGGCATCACCGAAGTTAGCAACAGCAGCAGCAGCTTGAGAAGAGCTAGATGCACCAGCCCTGGTTGATAATTGAGAAGACTCCTGGGACGATGAGGATGAAGAGTATTTGTTACCAACGGTGTGGTTCTTGCTGTGTTGGCCACCGATAACTGTAGTATTGTAACCAACATTATTAGCTACAGAACTAGATGTTGTTGGCGAAGTAGATGTTGTTTGATTGGCAAACAGCGAAGGTCTAATATTAGCAGCGATGTTACCTTTCATGTTGAGTCTTGGGGTAGGGGTTGGCTCAACCGAGGTCAACTTAGCGGCGGCGGCTGCAGCACTTGCAGAAGCAACAGAAGCAACCGAAGCTTTGGAAGCTTTGGAAGCAACGCTGGCAGCAGAGGCCTTGGAAGCAACACTGGCAACAGAGGCTTCAGAAGAAGCAGAAGCAGCAGAAGAAGCAGAAGCAGCAGAAGCAGCAGAAGAAACAGAAACAGCAGATGCTTTGGAG
This sequence comes from Debaryomyces coudertii, assembly GCA_030564605.1. NCBI lineage: Eukaryota > Fungi > Ascomycota > Pichiomycetes > Serinales > Debaryomycetaceae > Debaryomyces > Debaryomyces coudertii. The sequence goes on from JAKTYF010000033.1 coordinate 50,886, forward strand.
GCCGCAGAAGCAGCAGAAGCCTCGGAAGCAACACTGGCAGCAGACACCTTAGAAACAGAAGCAACACTGGCAGATGAAACGGAAGCAACACTGGCAGACGAAACGGAAGCAACACTAGCAGACGAAATGGAGGAGACACTTGCTGACGAAACGGAAGCAACACTGGAAACAGAGGCTTCAGAAGCAGCAGACATCGAAGATGATTCTTCTGGGGTGTATAAAGTTTTGGTGATAGTAATGGTCAGCTGCATGGTGGTTGTGGTCTCGGAAGCTTCGACACCAGTGACTGCCAATAAGGCTAATGGTAAAATACTTCCAACTAACATGATTTGTATAATGAGTGACAACGGTAGGTTTAAAGAGTGACTAAGGTGAGTTTAAAAGAACGACGAAAGATAACTTTTGGTCAAAACAAACAATCTGTTTTGTTGCACTCTGCCATTTCAACGATGGACAAACGGACATATATAACTCTTCTCACGTAAATTTGTGGTTTATGGTCATTGGCCTATCGTATGCTGTTAAATCAAAACAACTTTCGTACACCTACGAATTGATTGTGCAATAGGAAATCGAATTTCCTATTTAAGCGAGAGACATATTTTACGGCGTAGCCGTTTAATCTAAACAATGCGATGTTCCAAATTCCAGAGTCTTCGGTGAATAACTGCAAGATTTCAAATTTTAAGCCATCTTTTCGTGCTAGTGTTAGTGGAGTACTATGTCCTTTAATACTTTTACTTCAGTCGCTACTTAAAGGAATCGTCAATTTCGAAATCCTTTTTTTTACTGGTGCATATGAAATAAGATATAAGGTTTGCCAATAAGCGTAGAACAAAAAATTAGACATCTGTTAAATGCTACAAGAAAAGTCGTTTGAATGCGGAATCCAGAAAGTAACACAAAACGCAGAATTTTTTTTTTTTTTTGCTATTTTTTTTTATTTGATTCTGATCGGTGGTTTTGTGTAATCAAGTATTGAGAGTCGTGTGTTATCGTAAAAAGCCGACCGAAGAATAGTGAAAAATTAATGGTACATAAAAGTTGTAGTACATACTAGTGGAGTGGAGCAAAATGTTTAGAAACAACATTCGTCGTTATTCGATCAAGAACATATCATTTGAGGCACAACCCAAGAATAAATATAATGCGCAGAGATCTGCTTTCAACTTGAAGCCAGTTCCAAAACAAGGATTGGTGCACAATCCACCAGCATCTATTCCAATGGCCAAGAATACGCCGAAAGCATTTTTACCATCCAACGATCCAAGATTGCACAAACTCGGAGACAAGTACAAGACATACAGTCAAGATGTATTGGAAGACATGCCAGTTATATATGGTATGGCTAAGGAAAAAGACTACAGCATGACAGCGGAAGTTGCCATAGAAATTTTGAAATTGAGAACCGAAAACCCAAGCAAGTGGACAATATCTAAATTAGCAACGGAATTCAATGTATCCAGACAAACTGTGAATGTGATTACCATGAGAAATAAGGAAAGAAATGAAGAAGTGATAAGTCAACTCGATGACTTGAAGAAACAGTGGTCGAACAACAAAGTGATGAGCAGAAACGATAGAAGAAAGAGAGTGCAAATGTGGTTGAGAAACGAATATTAATGTATATAGTAGCGAAAACATGTATGACTTCCAATAAAAGCCTTGTATTTATAATTTACACCTATAATACACTATATAATACATATGGAACGCGAGAATCAACCTTTGTTTAGTTTTTTATCCTCTTTTTCGAATTCATCAAATGCTAGATTTTCCAAATCTTCTAGGTTCAGTTGGATATTGATCTTGAAACCAATGGTGGACTCGATAATCTTCTGAATCTTATCATGCAAGATTGATCTATTGGAGTGAATTTCGTATAATAGTTCGTCATACTCAATCTGAATGTTTTGGAACTTATTCTCCACCTCTATAAAACCTTGGTTTGTATTAATTTTGATTGATCTTAATTCTCGTTCTAGTTTTTCTATTTGCATCGAGTAGGTGGTTGTATCATTAATCATTGTTTCATATATTTCATCATAAGTTGATTTATTCGCAGTTAATTTCGCTTCTAACGTTTCGATTTCCTCTCGCCTCTCCATTAACAACTCCGATATTAAATCTATCTGTTCTTGAAGCTTTATCTGCTCGTCTTGATACTTATGAATATTTGTGTTGATTATAGATTTGTAATTTAACAACTGGATTTTCTCATCTTTCAAATTTTTGTTTATTATTTCATTAGGTTTAAGCATGTTGGACGTTTCATTGATTATGGTGTTGTTTCTAAAGCTGATCTCAAAGTTATAATCAAAGCTATAATTCTTCAACTGAATCTTATAAATCAAATTATTATATTGTTTCATGAAGTTCTCCAAACTTTGATAATTCTTTTGTAAGTTGATTTCTTTATTATGGTACACATCTTTCAAATCTTCTAAACTATTACTGATTAAATCAATTGATTTGGACAACTTGTCTCGTTCATTATTCAAATTATCGATGTCGTTTGGAGTTAACCCTTGTTTGCCTATTTGTGCCTCATAATCTTTTTTCATAGATTCTATATTATTCAATTCCCCCACGCAGTTTTCGATTTCTTGTGTGATTTTGTTTAAAATCTCCGACCATTTCAATTTTCTACTTTCCATTGTCTCGATATATGCTTTGAACTTTATAAGATCATTTTCTAGGGCCTTTGATTTCTTTTCTGAGTTTTCCAAGACATCTAGCTGGTCATTCAATTCATTATAATGGTTTAACAACTCGACATTTTCGTTATTGAGATTATCTATATCGTGCAAAATATTTTCGTTCAACTCGTCAAACCTCGACTTCATTTCGTCGTAATACTCCGAATAATCATCACGTTCATCGATAAACGCCCTGTATGACTGGGTGATATAGTTTATGAATATTTTATCAAACTCGTCATCGGGACTGATCAAATCTATCTTCGAATTCAAGTTCAACACCGATAAATTAAGCTTGACAAGCCAATACAACATTCCCAAAAAATTGGGCCAGTTCTGTCCCCCCACTGCACTGATCTGCGACCGATTGATTCCGTCCAAATACGGGTAATTTAATACCTTCAACAACAAAAACACCTCGGTCTCAATCGATTTCGTAAACCTGTAGTACGGATCTATTTTGTTGTACAAAAACTGGAAGATCACCACGAAGTCCTTCTGTGTGGGCTGCTTCAATGTCTTGAATGTGAGCGGATGGTTCATTTCGAGCTCAAACTTGTTCGCCAACAAAAAATCGTATATCTCCTGCTGAATCAATGCCTGATAGTTCTTATCCCGGATAGGGCGTTGGTCCTGGTTGAGCGGTGTCTGTTGCGCCTGCTGTGATGCCTGTTGTGATTGCGATGACATCTGTGATGACAGCATCGGTGCCTGGAGGAGCGAGCTCTGTCTTCGTCTGTTAATAGATGCCGGCGTCGATAATAACGACCTCCGTTTGCCGGTATTCCCTATGGAAAAACTACTACTGTCGATGATATTCGAGTTCCTGCCACTGGCTCCCCCGGTCCCATTAAGGTTCAAGTTCCCTAGCAACGACGTCCGTGCTGCACTGGCCATCGATAATCGCTTCCCGTTATTCTTCCTCAACAACGAGGATGTCTGCGGTATATTATTCATGGGGTAATCAACATTCATCAATAGTGGTTCTATTCGCTTTGTTTATCTTTATCTGTTTATTTACTCAGTACTTTAATACTCAATAAACTATGGGCGTGTGTAAACCACCGTTTTTCACCAGATCGCTGCCAGAAGGCTACCGTCCCGTTTATCCTGTCAATGTGCTCCAGAGTGATGGACGTTGAAGTCGCGTCGTCTGACGTCCGTAAATTCAGCTGTAACCTCTCTTTTCCTGAGCCAATTGACCTTTTTCTCTGTTGTTTGGCAAGAATATAGTTGACGCTGGGGCATAAGGCTGCTTTTGTGGTCTGGAACCAAAAACACGGATAAAAAATTTTGAAATCCGAAAAGAGGGGTCAGGTTTGTGTCACTTTAGTTTTTTGCGCGCAACCTGCAAGTATTTTTAGGTATAACCTGTAAATGGCTAACCTGTAACCCCTAAGTTACACAAAGCTCCAGTGAGTCCCTCTCTGCGAGGTCATAATCTCATCCCAAATACTCCAATATAGAGTGGCTTTCTCCAGAAATCAAAAATAGACACCAAACACTTATATAACGCTACAATCAAACGCACGTATTCGATTCGAGATATTTGAATATTCTTTTCCAATCATTAATTTCAATCAAAGAGCGAAGTTCCAATAGAAGACGCAGTGAGTCCATTGACATTTTCCATTGATACAACCTCAAAGTGAAAATCGGTAAATAAAAGAACCCTTGTGCAATAGTTTCTTCTTGTGTGTATTATTTATTATTTTTGATATAACTACCCGAGTGGAGATATATCCAGAGAATCCGAGTGCAGTATGAGTGATGAAAAGCCCACGACGCCTGTATCGTCTCCCAAAATCCCCAAGGTGATTAAGCTAGCATCGCCATCGACACCACCATCGCGGCATAAACAGAAGAGAATATCGGCGAACTTTTTAAAGACACCAGAGCAACTGTCGGATACGTTGACGTTTTCGCCATCGTACAAGAGGACCAGCTCTGGTAGCTACAAGTCTCCGGACTACAAATTGAATACACATGTGGCCCCATCACCATACTCTTCATTGAAAACTCCGAGACATACGGGATATGATTCGGATGACAGCAATGAAAGGATAAAGTTCCAGAAGACACCGCAGTATTTATCGCCAGGAAAGAAGTTGTTCAATGAGGATGCAGCCAACAAGGACGGGTTATCCGAGATAAGCCTGCAATTGAAAAGCAAGTTGAGTTCGGCGGTAGGCAAGCTACACCAGCAACAACAGCAACGACAACAAGAAAAGGTTCCGGGCAAGATCGACTTTAACGAGCTATCTTTTTCGTCTACTACGTCTCCTACGAAGAAACAAAAGTCGACTGTGGACAAACTGTGGACGCCCGCGAATTCTGTCCAAACAGCCAACCTAAACTTGCAAACATTGCAACAATCACCGGTGCCGTCAAGCTCACCATCGTTCCTGCAAACCTCCCAATTTCAACATTCCGCAAGAGGCTTGAAACAGTCACCCGTTTTGGTTAACGATCCGCAAGATCATACTATTCACATGCCATCAATGAAAGACGAAGAATCTAGTGCGCACAATGCGCTAATGGCCGCATTAACGAGACAGAGAAGAAAATCAAGAACATCGTTCTCTTCATCGCACCGTCGCCCATCTGCCACATTCGGACTTTACGAATCACAACCATCTCACTTGAGTCAGCCCTTGCAAACATCGGGCTCGTTGCAGCATATCGCATCGCATTGTCAACAACCTCCTCAACAGCAACCTTTGAAATTACCGCCAATCACATCAACCAACCCGAAGGACTCGGAGAAGCCTGTAAACGAACAGGATGCTGTTTTATCATTGATGTCTTTGTCTTCCCCGCAATCGGTCAAGTTCTCTCATAGTAGAACCCATAGTTTGAATAACAATTCACCCGGCTCGTCCAGATCATCGTCTGTGGCGATGAATAGTCCTACTCATCAAGCGACAAGTACTAAACTCCCACCTATTAGTGGCTTGATCAACCCGACAAACACTCATGACACTAAGGATAATTATGATAATGATGAAACTGATGTAGAAGATGATGCCACAGATGAGGATATAGATAATGGAATAACTAATAATGTATAATTGCTCCATTTGCTTTAATTTATTTATTCAAGATTCATAACTTTACTTCATCGATTCCCGTTGTATCAGGCTATTCTGTTTAGTTACAAATGTATTAATAGGAAGCCAATATAAGCTTTTGTACTTTTCATCTTGTTCCCCGCGCCGGAGATTTCGCAACAATTTATTGGTTTTTATCTTTTATCCGCTTGATCGATCCCAATTAAATCAAATATCAGAATGACAAATAATACACTACAAATGGGTTTATCTGAACCAACAACATAAAGAATATTTCTTTAAACCTCTGCTTTAAGGACATTCCAAACCTGGAAATGTAAGACATTTTCATAAAATTGGTATATAGACAAGCTGTGCTGTCATTTCGGTGGAATTGTGGAATTTTTGTTTTTCCTATTTCGGTGGAAACGTTTTTCTTAATCGCAGATGGAAAGTACTCCTTAGTAATGCTATTGTTAAATGTTTTCATACATGTTCTATATCTACAATGTAACATGAACGTACTACTTGAAATAGTGGTAAGGCCTCAATGATAAGGGGTTAAATCAATTATGTACAGTACTACCCCCACGCTTAATAGATATATAAAGAGAGTAGTAATCAAAAATATTGATTAATTGAGCATCCCCAAGTCAATTACACAACGCAATGCCTTCTGCATCTAGAACTACTTATAAAGACTTGAGTGACTGGAGTTATAAACCATGCAACAAAGAATCCACCATTTGGCAGCCATGTCTGACCAAATCCAACGGTAATCAAATCCATACAGATTTATTAGCTAATGGTGAAATTCCTGACCCTTTTATCGATATGAACGAACGGGACTTGCAATGGGTAGGAGAGACGGATTGGGAATACAAAACCAATTTTAAGGTGAGGTCTGGTGAGAAACATGAATTAGTTTTTGAGGGACTAGACACATTTGCTACTATCTACCTTAATGACAAAAAGATGTTGATCACTGATAACATGTTCCGAACATACAAATTAGATATAACTGATTCAGCTCAAGAATCAAACGAATTGAGAATTATCTTCAAAAGTGCATTGAAGCAATCTAGGGCATTAGAAGAAAAACATGGGAAGTTCACAATTTCCAATGGAGAAACTTCAAGAGTGCATGCTCGAAAAGCACAATACCACTATGGGTGGGACTGGGGTCCAGTGTTTCTCACATGTGGTCCGTGGAAGCCGGTTAAACTTGTCTCTTACTCGATCGCTAAAATCAATGATTTCTTCATTAAACCCTCAGTTGATGAGAGGCTACAGGTAGAATTAAGCTTTGAGGTTGAGGTTGAATCGATTTCCAGCGGAAGCAAATTGCTGATTGATATTATTTCACCAGAAGGAAAACTCATTAAAACCCTTGAGAAATCTGTCGCAGATTCGAAGACTTACACGTTTGATCTGTTTAAATTGGAAAAGCCTGATTTATGGTTCCCAAAGGGTTACGGGAAGCAATCGTTATATAAGTTTGTTGCAACTTTACAACAATCAGGCCAAATCGTAGACCTGATGAAGTCCGAGGTTGGTGTAAGAAGAGCTAGGTTGATCCAGGAACCTGTAAAGGACCAAAAGGGCTCTTCGTTCTATTTTGAGATCAACAATATCCCAATATTCTGTAATGGTTCAAACTGGATTCCGGCGCATTCTTTTTCTTGTTCCTTAACAGATGATGACTATATTGACTTAATCAGATTGGTTGATGAAGGTAACCAGAATATGATTAGAGTGTGGGGTGGCGGGTTTTATGAAAATGACACGCTTTACAAACAATGTGACAAGTTAGGAATCCTAATTTGGCAAGACTTTATGTTTGGGTGTGCAATATATCCAGGATACAAGGAGTTCATTGATAATGTAACACATGAGGTTGTGGATCAGTTGAAACGGTTAAGAAACTATTGTTCCATCATTTTTTATGTGGGAAACAACGAAGATTATCAGATTGCGGAGGATTTATACAAGAAAAATACTTTTACAGATAAAGAACTCCCCGCCAAGCAAATATATGAACACATCCTACCAGAAAAAGTCTCAAAGTTGACCAGTGGGGTTGGTTACCAATTTGGATCCCCAATTAGTCCCGGTCAAGATGTTCCAACTACAGACGTTACAGAAGGGGACCTTCATCAATGGAACGTGTGGCATGGAACACAAGAGAAGTACCAGGATTGGGGTAAATTAATTGGAAGATTTGTTTCTGAATTTGGTATGCTAGCTCTCCCCGATATAAGAACGTTACGTGACTGTATCACTAATGAAAAACAGCTCTATCCACAACTGGAAGCTATGGATCACCACAACAAGTCCATTGGTTTTGAACGAAGATTGGCATTGTACGTGATGGAAAACTTCATGGTCACATCAATGGCATTGCCAGACTGGATCTATATCACACAGTTGATGCAGCTGGACTGTCTTGCGTATGCTTATAGAAATTGGAAGCGTGAATGGGGCACCGCTAACGAAAGAAAATGTGGTGGTGCATTAGTCTGGCAGACTAACGACTGCTGGCCTGTAACCAGTTGGGCAATCATAGACTTCTACCACAGACCAAAGTTGGCGTACTATGCTATAAAGAGAGAATGTCAACCAGTAGTATTAGGGATCTACCGAACCGAAACCAGATTAAGACAGCCAGGCGAACCCGATCTCGAGAAACAAACACCGCTCCATGATTACGCTCCAAGAGTGTACACCATAGACGTCTGGGGTGTCAATTCGACACTATACGAGGTTTCCGGAACCTTGGAACTAGAAATCTACAACTGCGAAACCGGCGAGTTAGTGACAAAATCGTCTCACTCCGAGCTCACATTACTGTCAAACCAGACAACCGAAATCCTCTCCAAGACCAAGCTCGACTCGAATAAGGTTGTGGTGCATGCCAAGTTGATCGACCTCAACGGGAAATTGGTGGCCACCACAAGCGACTGGCCGCAACCTCTCAAATATGTAGTATGGCCTACTGATACCAAGGTCAGCGTATCCATCCCAGAGAATGGCACCTTGAAATTATCCACTAACAACCCAGTCAAGGGCATCGCACTATCCATCGATGGTGACTATTATCTACATGATAATTCCATTGATTTATTGCCCAATAACGACCAATACATTAAGGTTGACAATTTACTTGTGGATGACGTTGGTAAGATTTTATTGAACTATCTTAACTAGACATTCCCGTTCGAAAACCTTTCATACCGTTTCATCTCTCGTATAGTTAATGCAAATTGCAGCCAATTGTAACTAAGGCAGCGTAAGCAAAATGAACCCGAAACCGGCAAAACCCCTCTCCGAAATCGCTAAGATTTCTCCCGTTATTACCGAATATAATCCCGATACATTAAATGGGACATATTTAATAGCTTGAGACAAACTAAATCAAATATCTTACAAACTTAATGTTAAATGGGAATTGGTATTGACCCTACTCGTACTGGTCATCATCACGCGATTTCTTTTTTTTTTGGTGTTAGATTACGCTTCACCAAGATAATATATTACAAATCATTGTAAAATTTTTGAATATTAATATATATAGGTTCAGGAATTAGATCTAATTCAAAGGAAGGTAGTTTGAACAAAGATAGAGATGAGTAAAATATTATTATTGTTACATCCTACGGCTGTGACAGATGAGCAATTAGTGACGAGAGTCAAGAATGAGATAACCAATAAGAATGGTAATGCTGAAGTTGTACAACACATAATAGATAGGGTTGCTAATAAAATAGTCAAATTGGATGATAAGGTATTCAACAAGGTTGTGTATATCAACCCTAACGAAGGGGAGTTCAACAGACAATTACCAGTGCTGACGATAGCTATAATATACGACAGTTTGATCGAAGATGGTGTGCTCCGAGGAGATTTACCCAAGAACCAGAATTTGGATGCGATAATGTCAGGATTTATTGTGAACGATGAAGGCGAGTGGGTTAAGCCAAGGACAGCAGGAGAGATGGTGTCGATCCCTTTGAAAAAGAAAAGCGACGCGAATGGTGCATCGGGTAAGCCAAATTTACCAGCGTTCAAGAAACTTGCAGGGGTACAAGGTACGGTGGGATTGACAGACACATCGGCATCTAACACAGACGAGGAGAATGATGAGGCTAATGCGAAGCGCAAATTGCAAGAAACCAAGCTTTCGTACTTCTCTGAGTCAGACGAAGAGGACGATGAGAATGACCAGATAATTGACGAAAACAACCTTATTTCCGAGGTGCGTACGTCCAACTTAGTTGTGCCTAAGAAGTGTGAGTTACCAAGCGGTAAGAAGAGAAGAAAGGCGTGTAAGGACTGTACGTGTGGGTTGAAAGACATGGAGCAGAAGGAGACGACAGAGAAGCTGACGTTACAGGACTCGATACTCAACAAGATGGTGACGCTGGCAAACTTAGAGGCAATCAAAATTGAGGAGAAGATGAACGACTCTGTGAAGTTTGACGACAGCGACTTGGCAGAAATCGACTTCACTGTCGAGGGCAAGAAGGGCGGGTGTAGTTCGTGTTCATTGGGAGACGCATTCAGGTGCGATGGTTGCCCATACTTGGGGTTGCCTCCTTTCAAGCCAGGTGAGGTTGTTTCGATCGATGACTTCGGAGAGGATATTTAGTGTTTGCATCGGTGCTATATAGTATACTAAGCAGGTGGGATAGTAATAAAAAATTGGGATACGGAAAGTTTGTAGACAGCAATATTGGATACATGGCTCTACCAGACTGAGAATATGGCATGACCACATAACTGTAGACAGAAGGCGACATGACAAGAGCTTATAGCTGGACGGACAGGGATTCGACAGGAGACCACGTAACTTGGATAGTGTCACTTCTCGCGAAGTTTGCAAATTACCGACAGCATCCAACAACTACATGTAGATCATGTCTAGCTTTGATTAACTGCAGTCAATAACGGACGCATATGTCTCTTGGAACAACACATGTTGATGTATCCTGCAGCCATTGGCAGTCCGAGAATATTTAAAAGTGGGCCCATCTTAGAATCGACCCACTAATTGTGCGATTGCCTGATTTGATTCTCCAGTAGCCGCATTCTCGTACAATAATTTACGACCCCTTGTCTTTGTTAGACACGGAAAATCACACATCACCGTCAGCCTATGGGGTGCCGGCGTCTGTTTGTGTTACGTGGTCTACGCAACCGTACCGTGGTTCGTTGATGCCTACAATTTATAGAATCCACATACATAGTTCATAGGAATGTGTAAAGTGCATACTTTTGTCTAGGTACCGCATGCCCCGGAGTCGAACGCGCACCTTTTCCTGTGTTGTCTGCCATCCACCGCCCTCGCCAATCGTACCATCAAGGTTCGACTCACAGGGGAGCAAACGTAGGATTCTGTCCTAGTCCTCGTGGTATGTCCCCCACTCCCTAAAAGCGTTATTGGCTCCCTAGGTACGCCTGTTTCAATCGGCGTCCTTGGCTTTCAATGCCATCCTAATGCACGCAGATCCATCCGTTACACCTATGTACGACTCATATTATTTGCGGTCATACTGTTGCGCACACCATTGCATTGATGTTTACCAAGGCGTCATGTCGGACCAACTTCTTCCTGTCCCAAATCTTCCTGTCCCACGTCTTTCTCCCAACGTCTCTCCCACCGATTCTGACCCTGCTCCACCGTCTCCCATATCTTCTCCCCTACTCATTGCCGGACCAGCGCTCACATCGAGGATAGTGCATATTCCCCTATATTCCCGGGCTCGATTTTTGGGCAACCGGTTATAAACCGACCGCTCGAAACTATTTTGATTCTGAGCGGCATATATGCATATGCATCTTTCTGCGGTGCATCTGGTATAACTCTCAACACTTGCAGGGTATCTATTGTGACTAATAACACTTCTCAACGCAAGCCTCGATGACGCCATCGCCACATACATCTGTCATTACTGCATCTAATTGGCTATCCTTCCTAATTCAGACGACAATTCGACACTATATTTGAATTCCGCTTATGTAAACAGCTCAGCGCATATCTATACCGATATTCGCAGCATAAGAAACCCGCCTCATATAGGTCATTGGGTCCAAGTTCTTTATACCCCTTGAGGTCGCAGCAGTCTGTGAATTTGGGTAGCGTGGGGGTTCTGGACCATTATGTGGGTGTTCGGTTGCTCAGCAGGACATTTGCCGCAAGGACACTAGTGCTGACACGGGCACCAAGGACCTCACATGAACTCGAGAAGTGATGGATGAAGGGGTGTTGCTGGTCCTGGATAGTAATTGGTGCAATGGGCGCGGTGGCTGTGACGTAGCTAGTGATGACGTAGTTGGCAGTGACTTAGCTGCTGAAGAGGTGAACTTGGTGGAAGAAAATGGACAGAAGGTGCGAAGAGGAAGGCGTGGCTAGGACCAAAAACAGGCTAAACGGTGGACAGGCCTGAATGTGTTGGTGGGAGTGTTGGTGGGAGTGTTAGTGGGAGTGTTGATGGGAGTGTTGATGGGAGTGTTCGTAGGTGCGTTGGGGTGGTGGTAGGACTACGGACGCTGCACAGATGTAGAATGTACATTAATAAATAACTAAATTACAATAACTTTACAACTAGTAGACACTAGCCCTAATTAAATTCCAGACATAATTGAGGGCTATATAGAAAACGTAGCAGGTGCAATTATGGCTGTTGATGCATGTTGCCAAACTCGAATCCATAGTTGGAGCCCATGGGGGTTGGCAAGGAGTTGAATCTGGTGGATTGAGGGTTCTGGTCGTAGTTTATTTGCATTTGCGACGCAATCGGGTTCAAGAACTCAGGGTTGGACAGGTTGATAGGGGGAACTCCTGTCTGGTGACCTGGAATACCCGATAACGGAGATGCTTTATCATGCTGTAACTGCTGCTGTAACTGCTGTTGGTTGAGGAGGTTCATGTCGTTGTTAAGCGCAAACTGGAAGTTCTGCTGTGGGTAGGGATTGGACTGGACTACGAATTGCGTCAATGGGACATTGACCAAGGGCTGGCCGTTGGGGTTGCCGGAAGCCATGTTCTGCGGTATTGGCGTCTGCAAACCGGTGGAGGTTGGTGCTTGTTGCTGTTGTTGTTGCTGTTGTTGTTGTTGTTGCAATTGCATGTACTGTTGGTATTGACCTTGCTGCAATTGGTACATCTGCTGATTGTGCAATTGCACTTGTTGTTGCTTTAATGTCTTCTGTCTGCAAGCAGGGCATCCTTTGTTTTTGCCGTTTCTTCTAGGTGTGTACTTGTAGCCAGGATACTTTTTAGCATGTGCTACCTTCTCTTCCTCCGCCAACTTGTTCCAGTGGTTCTTCTCCGACACCGAAAGAGATCTCCATCTTCTGCCCAATTCTCTTGACACATCCGGGTTAGTTCTTATCACGCTCCCTTCCTCTAATACCAGCTGGTGGTTCTTTTGACGGAACAAGATGAATGCATTTCTAGGTCTAGGAATACGGTTGGTGCTAGTCTTACAGGTACACTTCTCGGTCGAGGTCGTCGCAGGGGTCCCGTACTGGTTGGCCACATTGAAGTTCGATGCGGGCGTGGTATTGGCGGACGACGGCTGTGATGTGCTTCCGTTTTGCGAGAATATGTCAGGCGATGGCTGTGATTGGTACACAAACTTCTGGTCGGTGTTTCCTCCTATGTACCCCCCCTGGTTAATGGGCACATTCACAAACGTCGGACTAATTGCCTCACCACCGGACGCCTGGCCCTGGCCCAATGCCTGTTGGTTCTGCTGTCCCAGTTGCTGGTTAATGGGCATTATCTGCGACAACGATGGCAACGTATGGCTGGCGTGCATATCCTCGACTGGTATATTATGGTTTGAATAGTAAACGGCGGTCGACATCTATCCAATATAATCAAGTTATCGTTAACAATTTAAAATATAGAACACTTATTGAGCTTCAGCTGTTTGTTAGAAACAATTTTCAATAAAAGGGAAAAAAATATAGAACAATTCTAAATAATAAATTTGAAATAATAAAATAATGGTGATATTCCTTCGATTATATATGTATTGACTTTTAAATCAAGTTAAGGAATAAAATCATTACTATAACCGACTATTTCCATACCTTAAGTCAGGTCGTGTTTTGATGAAAATTTTTGCCCGTTTCAATGTGGCTGTATTACCCCCAGAAGGAACACCAGGGATCGGAATTTAAGCATTTACAACTCAAAACAATGCATCAATCGGAAACATCCTATAAGACCCGCATCGTATGCGTTATTGTGCTTTTAAGTAAATGTACAACCCAATGCACACAGGAAGTAAGGTACGGATTTTGCCCTGAAGCAGCAACCTTTCTTGTAAAAATGAAGCGAAACCGCAAATGTAAAACCGGTGCCGGAATTGCTTTTCTAAGATTTTTATACGTAAGTATCAGACCAGCAATACAACTATAGACGATAAACGTAGGTTTGGAGATTCCGTGGGGAATGGAATATGGATCTAACCCAGGCTAGTGGAATAGATGACTACGGAATGGGGAATGGGAACTTGTGTTTGCTAAAGAAAACATAGGCGGGTGCATAGGAGGTGGGGTTTATGGAAGATGGTGGCACAACGATACCTTGCTAGGGCATGTATGATGGCATTGTCGGAGGGTCGAAGAGATATTGTAACGCCACTTTAGGGATAAACGGTTTAGAAGGCTATTATGACGGCAGAAACACACGAGGTCAAGCAGTAAGAGTGGGTACCACTATCGTCAACAGCAGTACAGCCATGCAATGTTGAGATGTCATTATAGTGGACACAAACGGGCATAATAAAGGAAAAGGGTCTGCATTAGCTCAAATTCGACTTGTATTCGACCAAGGCCCAGTCTTGGTTGATGCATCAGCGCTTAAAGATGGCGTGAAGCAGGACAATCTCCAGGCTAAAACGGCACAATAGCACTGCTCGATTGGGACAGTGAAAATTTTCGTCGTAAAGCATATCCGGGCAAAGATGTTATTCTATTTTTTAGATTCGACTATTATGTTTGGAAGCTAGCACAATTGGCAACATGGAAAGACTTCCATCGCAAAATGTTATCCTTGTTCCCTATTGATGCCCCCACCATGAACCACAGGTAAGGAGATACTGTCAAGAACGAAAGCTTACCCCTGTCCTTAGGGGTCGCTATTATGTTGTTTTACTTTCTCCACAAAGCATAGGGTGATTGACGTTTGTTGTTCACAGCCGTGTTGCGAATCTCGACCGCAAATAATATTGTGGAATCACGGCGTCGCTCTACAAGGGGAGATCCATGCTTGAGATTCTATGAGTGAAATGTTCTACGTAAAGTGCACATAGCTTTTAGTATATGTAAATTTACTAAATAATCGCTCTTTTTTTCTGCATGTTTTCATGCATATGAAAATTTTGTACATCCGGGTCATACATATTCTTTTGGGAGCCATAGAACCGTAGGCTACTCCACCAAAACTGGCGTTTAAAATATCTGTGGACCAAATTATTGAGGATGACATCATAGTCATACACAGAAATACACCATCATGTTGACATGGTCGGGGAAAATAGACCTCTGAGGTCGAAATGGTCAAAGTCAGTGTTTTTGTAGGGTGGGGGCATATGTTATCAAGTTCCTTCAATCGTGCATTGCCTATTCTATGATACTTCAAGTTCTGGGAACACAACGTTGGTGAGGGTTATGTGTCTCCTGTATATAAATCAAGTTCTTCATATGATACAAATGATCCTATTGTAAGATAGAAAGATTGGACGTCATGTAGTTAGTCATGTCCAGGCACGGAGAAATATCGAAGTTGCCGCACGCTTATTGGGCCCGCTGATTAAGCGGTTGTACAGACGTACCTTGATAGTATCGTCTGGTTGGGGAGCATGTCTAGCTGTTGCTTCCCCAGACCAGTCAGGTGAATGTGTTTTGTTTTCGGGTGTTCATTACTGTTTAAGATTGATCTATAGCGCACATTTTATTACAGCAGCTTTATCTAAGCGGAAGAAAACTCTAATTTAATTCATAACCTTAATTAAGCTTCCTTAAAACATTTATATGAGATTGTGGGTGTGTTGGTGGTAAACTTGTAGCTCATCACCTCTGGTCCGATAGCACATTTCTATTGTAGACTATTCCCATTCTTGCTGTTCATATAATGTGTCATATCTAATAAGCTTTACAGTTGTATTCGATTTATATACCGATTTTGTTCTCTTCACAAAATAAAAATTCTTCAAATCTTATCAATTAATAGATATACTTGTAGATTTATGAGTAAACGAGTATACGAGCTTACATGTTTAATTATATGGTGAATTACAAAGGATATAGAAGTACATTTGCAAAAATTTCTCAATTTTGTCGCATTAACTTTAATATTAATACTCAGCAATGAATAATATTCGACTTACCTCTCTCATATTATTCACCAATAGTATAATCTTAGTATTATGTCTAATGAAACGACTGCACCATAGTCTAAACCAGATGTAGTTTCTATAATTAGGGAATATGAATCCTCCTTAATAAATAGTTGTATTTGAATCTAATTAATTTGTTATTTAAGCTTGATTACTTTAAATTAATTATACAATCGAATTATTGAAACGTTGATTCAGAGAGCTCACTTTAATTGTGCATTTATTTTAAGGTCAAGCAACCTTTTACAGCTTATATGGTATCTGCTCGAGTTCTATTGCACCCAAATATCGGTTGATACACGAAGTATCACAAATGTGATCATTCAAGTACAGGCTTTACAGATCGATAATAACGTTAAACAAACAATCACAAGTTCATATGGAGTAGCATAGACTTAATTTTGGGAATTGTAAACTACGACGTAACAATAAAAGCATTAAATACATGAATATAATACTCATAAACATTTCCAGTACATAAAAAAAGTGAATATATGAGTGGACCGGATTACCAGTTGAACTATATTAACAACGAGGACTTTCCTTATCCTGTAAATATAAATAGGGAGGACTTTCAACAAGAGTTGAATTCTGATGATTTTCAAGTAGATGAATTTTTGTATCAGAACCATAGATTCACGTCCATAGATTCATTGATCAAGGAATTGAGCCATTTATTGAACAACCTAAACAAGGAATTATTGGACCTCGTTAACAATGATTACACAGACTTCATAAAGCTTGGAAAGTCCATTAACGGAGGATTACAATTAATGCATAATATTCAAATTGACTTGCAGGATTTCAATAGTAATTTGACACTGGCGAAGAAAAATTTTCAACATTCGAATGATTTAGTCGCCAGCTCATTAAAAAAGAAACAGGAACTAATCGAATTGAAGACAAAAATAAAGCTTTGTCTTCTTTTGAATGATCATGTAAATAATTTTGAAAATTTGCTTAACATTGATGATTTCAATACAGAAAATGACAGGTTGGTGAAGAAATTGAAAAGTTTAACAGCATTATACTTATCGCTAAGTAAAATCTTTGCATTGATTACGTTAAATGACCGTGAAGATTCGGTAGCTTTTATAAATAAGAATCTAAAAGTTAAAATAATGTCACTAAAATTTGAATTCAAGGGCTATTTGGACGAAATACTAACGAATTCTACATCAAAAAGATTACAGAATCAAGATGTTATACTCGAATTGCTAAACATTTACAAAATAACTGGACATGAAAATGATTTCATATCCATTATGAATACTAAACAAACCAGTGTATAGTCAGACGTATGTAAATCATATCATTGTACCATAATTTACGCGCAATTTCACACAGTTTCAAATTTTACCTAGTAAATTCCAGCACCAACCACGAGACGACGAATTAAGTTGACTATAACGTAATAAGAAAATATATTTAGTTCAGTTATCACTAGTATTAGAGTATTATCAATTTAAAAGCTTTAAATATGGTATTGGGAGATTATTTCATTGGAAGACATAGTTGGGAGAACGTTGATAAGAATACCTTACCTAACGAAATCCCAGAAGTCGACGAAGTCGGAGCCACTTCCGCACCGTTGTTATCAGCTTCTTATTTCATTGGTAGTAAATGTAAACCTTATAATGATGATTTCATGATGTGTAAAGATGAAAATAATGGAGGCACCTTAGAATGTTTAAAGGAGGGTAGAAGAGTTACTAGATGTGCAATTTCAGTATTATCTGACATAAATAAATACTGCTTTGATGAATTCAAATTACACTACGAATGTTTGGAACAAGAAAACCATAGATTAGGTCACTGTAGAAACTCCGAATCAGTTTTAAACAAATGTATTTTTCAAAATATGAAATTAGAGAAGAAAGTTCCTGACATTGAAAACCAAATCCACTTAAACCAAAACCCTATCTACCAAGGTACTTCCAAAGACAAGTCCAAGACCGCTGAATTTTTAAAAGCAAGAGAGGCGAATAATTAGGATCCTACCTAATGAACTATATTATAGAACTTTTCTACATTTGAAAAGGGATTAAAAAATTTTTTTATTCAATTTCTATGAGGAAGAACAGAGAACCCTTCATATTCATGCCTTATCCTGTTAGAAAAAGTCATAAACTTTCATGCATTTACCATATTAGAATCGATGCTGTCAACTAATTAACTTGTTTCCGATTGTCATTTTTTGATGGCCAGATATCTTTTTGTTCTAGTATTTCTTATTACTATTAGAAAAATTTTTTTATTCACATTGTTCAACTGTTTAGAAATCTAATCCATCTCTTATTATTACATATTTACCTATCAATTAATAAAACATTACTATATTCATGTTGGGTGGTTAACCGTCTTTAATCATTTCGCTTATATAAGCAAAAATTGAATTGATCTCTGAAAAAATTCAACTCATAAAAATAAATCTAACAAACACAAGTTAGTAAATTGATCAATTGATACAATACGACATGTTTGGATCAACATCTAATAATTCAGGTGGTGGGCTCTTTGGTTCAAATAACAATACTGGAGGTGGGTTGTTTGGTGGTGCAAAACCCCCATCCACAGGGTTTGGCTCAACGACAGCAGGAACGAACACTGGGTTTGGTTCTAATACGTCTACTAATACCAATACTGGCGAAGGAGGATTATTTGGATCTAGTAGCAAACCCAATGCACCAGGATCTTCCATGAATACTACTAATAGTGGCCTCTTTGGGTCATCCAGTAATAATCCTGTTGGAGGGACTAATTCTAATCAACCACCCAGTGGAGGATTATTTGGGACACAAAATAATACGAATCAACAAGCATCTAGCGGTGGCATATTTGGTGGTAATACAAACACATCAGTTGCGCCAAATGCAGGTGGAGGATTATTTGGAGGTAATGTGAGCGCTAATACTAATACTAATACTAATACATCAACAAATAGTGGAGGGTTATTTGGAAATAAACCTGCGTCAAGCGGTGGATCATTTGGATCATCTGGCAATAATTCTAATACTGGAGGGGGCCTTTTCGGCTCCAATAATGCTAACGATAATACTGCTATTAACACAGGTGCTACTGGCGGTTTGTTTGGAAACAAACCAACATCAAGTGGTGGATTATTTGGAGCATCGAATAACACAGCAAATTCGGGAGGTGGTCTTTTTGGTTCAAGCAATAACAATAACAATACCAATACGGGGAGTAGATTATTTGGGTCTAATAACAATGCCAATGCTAATACTGGAAGTGGTGGACTTTTTGGCTCCGGCTCGGCTAATGTTCAACCAACCACTCAACAAACAGGAGGTCTATTTGGACAAAGCAACAACAATAGTTCTCAACCTTCCGGGGGTTTATTTGGCCAAAATACCACAAATAACCAACAACCTTCATTTGGTTGGAGCAGTCAAAACCAAACGGCAAACCAAACTTCACAGCCATTATTTGGGACTGTAAACAAACTTAGTAGTCCGAACCTCGGCAACGCCAATTCTACTTTGAATTCAAATAATAATACAGCATCGAACTATAACAATTATACACCGGCTATAAATGATCAATTGATTAAAATAAAAGAACAATGGGATCCTAATTCTTCAAAGTGTGTGTTGAAGACTCACCTTTACAATAGATTGAATGATCAGGAAATTAATGTTCTTCTAAGTCAACAGAGACCGTCTAATGAATCACCAGAAGATTGGGATAATGCAATGTCAAATAGACCAGGTCCGAATCATTATCCAATGAAGGTTACATCCTTCACTGATGTAGCGCAAAGAATAGAAATA
Organism: Debaryomyces coudertii; assembly: GCA_030564605.1. Lineage (NCBI taxonomy): Eukaryota > Fungi > Ascomycota > Pichiomycetes > Serinales > Debaryomycetaceae > Debaryomyces > Debaryomyces coudertii. Next base: position 70,838 of record JAKTYF010000033.1, read on the forward strand.
CAATTGGACCAAGTAGCAAAGTCAAGAATTCTTTTGAATGGAATTAATGAGAAGCAATCATCGTTATCATCAAAACATGATTTGGATAATACAACAAGAATACTAAAAGCAAAAGCAAAACATGTAAAATTACTGAGAAGGTTATTGAGGTTAGCTACTGTTTTGGCAATTTTGAAATTGAAGGGTTATCCATTGTTGCCAGAAGAAGAAGAGCTTTCGAAGCAATTTGATTTGCTAAATCTGAAATTAAACGATCCAAGTGGTTCATTAGGTAAATTAAACGACGTGTTTGCAAGGTTGGCTATTTTAAAGGAACGCTCAGAAGATTTATCTTACCAGTTTGACTCATCATTAAAATCAATGAATAATGTGCATGAAAATAATGAAGAAACTCATCGCGAAATAGATATTATTGATGATGGCAAGAATAATGACGAAATTATTAATAAGTTATCCAAGTTACTCTTGAAACAACAAATTGGTTTGAATCATTTAAATGATGTCTTAGAGAAAGATATGGAATCAGCTAACAAGTTGACATCTAAAAATTAATAGATATTCGTAACACAGAATTGCTAATTTGTCATTATTATTATGTACATTATATATCAAATACTAAGTCTAATTTATATCAATCATAAAACCCTGTAAAACCATCAGTTAGTCGTTTTAATTTCAAATCTATCTCCTCGTTCGATCCATCTGTTGTTATATCTGAATCTAGATCCATTAAGTTACCATAACTGATTGTCTCGCCCAGGTTTAAATGTGCATCTAACTTCTGCCTCCGTACTAATCGATTAATATGCGGTATGGCTTGAGATGTTGAAATACTATCGAATTTGTGAAATTTTTGAAAATTGTGTCTCATATGGCTTTTGAAGTCGCTGATCACGGAATCACTCATGCTATTTATATTACCCTCACCAGACACCGGGATCGGTGAAATGTACGCAAATTGATTATTTATTGTTGAGGAGGATATCGAATATTGATTGTCATATTTTAAACCATCTCTATTGAGACGGAATTTGTAGGGAATTTCAATTTCACCTCTCATATACTGTTCATCATTTTCAATAAAAGAATGTCGTGGTATGGCGCAGATTGATTGTATTGTATTCGTTAATTTACACTGAAGTGCTAACAATTCAGCATTGGATTCCTTCACTCTCTTGTCGGTAGAATTGAATGGATTTAATTGTGACAATTGAGATGATGGATTAATTATTAAAGAGGCTTCATTATTATATGTATTGAGTCCAGTTTTACCTCGACTTATTTCAAAATATTCTAGCGATCCACCAAGTTTCTTGAAATTCTGATATAAATGTTGTACCTCTTTTGCAGTAGTAGGAGAAGGAGACATCCTTATTTTCACAAAGATATGATATTTAAAATAAACAGATAATCTATTGTTTAAAGTCCTTATATTCATTATCTATTTGGGCATGTTCTTTAGATATTGTGTATATGTCTGTACATTTTGTAGTTCACTTTTTGATATCGCTCGCTGAATATCACGATCGAATTATTTACAGCATATATTTATTTATATGCATTAAGCAATGCTGCTGAACAATGATATAATATCTCTTATCAAACGTACAGTATCAAGGCATTTAAAGAAACCAATTAATGAAAGTTTTACAGATACCCTTATTAAATTTTATTTAAAAAATAACTCTTTATCAGCATTTCTTATATATACAAAGGCATTAGGATTTCCAGATGATAATGACAATATCATCGGAAAGGAAATATACACATTGATTAATGACAACATCAGCATTATTGAACGTTTGATGAAAGACAGAGTTGAAAATAATCAAATCGTCATCCCAAAACGATCAAGTAATATCTTGGAAAAAAAGAAATCGGATAAAAACAATAAGAAGCCTAAACTAACATTATCGTTTCATGATGATGATCTGGAAGAAAAAGAGAAAGAAGAAGTTAATAATTCAAAACACGGGTCAGACATCAGCTTCAAGAAAACTAATTTTAAAAATTCTATCAGATTAAAAAATAAGCATTTACCACTGTATAATGATAATCTCGAAGAAGATGATATTTCAATTAATAATCAAAGTAAGGATATTAAAACGAAAATAACCGAAGCACCCCAATTCAAGTTTAAGAAAATAAAGAAGGAAGATGCGTTAAGAATAAAACAAGACCATATGCATTTTCCAGTGCAAACTGAACCCACGAGTTTATCTAACGATTCAATAACAAAACCCAAAGGTTTAAACGAACATAAACATAAGTCGGTATCTCTATCACTTTCAGAGTTAGCAGATTTAGAAAAAAAACTGCAGTTGGAAAGAGAAAAACTAGCGTTTGATACACTTTCAGATAATAATGATATAGAAAATGATCGAGAATGGTATACCATAGATGAATTTGGTTATAATGATCTTTATGATAATGATGAAGATGATTTAGTCGAAGAATCAATGTCACAAAGCTCGAGACCCAAGAAAGCTAAAAATTTTACTAGGAGTTTATCTGAAGGTACAGGTGGAGGGTTTGATGATGTGACAGGAGAATATTATGATTATGATCATAACCAGGATCAGACACTAGACCTTTCACGCATATCGATTACATCTCATTATTTTATACCTCCATTCTTAGAGGATTCAAAACAATTTTTATCGTTGCAGATCGGTCAAAACATGAATGATAATAAAATTAGAAATATAGGACCGACAATCTCACCGATTAAAGATCCTGACTCTGAATTAGCTACAATGGCTAGACAAGGAAGTATAATTGTTAAAGAAAGAAAGTCTAAGAGCGAGAAAAGTAAACAAGCAAAACAGAGATCCAGTCTTAGTGACACAGCATTAGGTAATGTGCTAGGAGTCAACGATGATGATAAATTGGGTGATGCCAATGAAAAACTACAGGAAAATAAATTCACAAATGATAGCGAAATAGAAACTCAAGAGAATATATCAATTCAACAACAAAGGCGTTCTTTACCGGCGTTTGCAGTCAAGAAGGATTTATTACGAACTATAGCCGAAAACCAAGTGACCATTGTTATTGGAGAAACTGGTTCTGGTAAGACTACCCAATTAACGCAATATTTATATGAAGAAGGATTTGGTTCGAATATAGAACAACTGGATAAGAAGCAAATGATTGGTTGTACGCAACCACGTCGTGTGGCTGCAATGTCTGTAGCAAAAAGAGTTAGTGAAGAAATGAGTTGCAAATTGGGGGAAGAAGTTGGGTTTGCAATTAGATTCGAGGATAAAACCAACCCATATAAGACCATTATTAAATATATGACTGACGGTGTCCTATTGAGAGAAATATTGGTTGATCCTAATTTAGATAAATATTCGGTTATCATTATGGATGAGGCACATGAAAGATCATTGAATACAGACGTATTATTAGGATTATTCAAGACGCTTCTTACCAGGAGAAAAGATTTGAAGCTAATTGTTACTAGTGCCACTATGAATGCAGATCGGTTTACCAAATATTTTGGAAATGCACCTCAATTCACCATTCCAGGTAGGACGTTTCCAGTTGAAGTACTATTTAGTAAAAGCGGATGTACTGATTATGTTGAAACTGCTGTTAAACAAATCTTAACAATACATTTACAAAATAGTGCTAAATCTAAGACTAATGATGGTGACATTTTAGTTTTCATGACTGGCCAAGAAGATATTGAAGTTACATGTCAGTTACTCCAAGAAAAACTTGACATGTTAGAAAATCCTCCGCCTCTAGATATTTTCCCTATATTTTCTACAATGCCGGCTGATTTACAGAAGAAAATATTTAATAAAATGAATTTAGAAAAACGAAAGGTTGTTGTTGCTACTAATATCGCTGAAACCTCTTTAACAGTCGACGGAGTTAAATATGTTATTGACACTGGATTGGTTAAGTTAAAAGTCTATAATCCGAAATTAGGGATGGATATGTTGCAAGTGATACCAATCTCAATAGCAAATGCTCAACAACGTAGTGGTAGAGCAGGTAGAACTGGCCCTGGTGTTGCATACAGATTATACACAGAAAAATCTGCTGATGAGCAAATGTATTTACAACCCATTCCGGAAATACAACGGACTAATCTAAGTAATGTGATGTTACAATTGAAATCCTTAAAAATTGATGATGTTCCAAATTTTCCATTTTTAGATCCACCTCCAAAAGATCTACTTAGTTGTTCATTATATGACTTATGGAGCATTGGTGCTATTGATAATATTGGGGAATTGACTGAACTAGGTCAATCAATGTCAAGGTTTCCAATGGAACCTACATTGTCAAAGTTAATCCTATTATCTTGCAAACCAGAGTTTCACTGTTCGGAGGAAACAATAACTATTGTAGCAATGTTGTCAGTGCCTTCAGTTTTTTATAGACCTAAAGAAAGGGCGACTGAAGCAGATGCAATTAGAGAGAAATTTTCAATTGCAGAGTCAGATCATTTAACGTTACTCAATGTTTTTACTCAATGGAAATCACATTCGGAAAAACCGCAGATGAATATGAGGAAATTGTCAAATTGGTGTACAAAAAACTTCTTCCACAGTAAATCATTATTGAGAGCAAGAGACATTAAGAATCAATTAATGTTTATTATGGAAAAAAATAGATTAAGATTGCTCAAATCAAGGTCAGATGAGGATGTTAGAAAATGCCTTTGCGCTGCATTCTATCAACAACTGGCTAGACTTGTTAAGATTAATATTGGTAATTCTGGTAATTCGGAATATACTAATTTAAGACATAATTATATGAAAATGTACTTGCATCCAACCTCTGCATTGAATGGAGGTACAAGTATGACACCATCATATGTCATATACCATGAATTGATTTTGACCAATCGGGAATATATGAGTTGTGTTACTAGTGTTGATCCCCTATGGTTATTAGAATTTGGATATATTTTTTATGAAATATCACCTAAGGTTCACGCCAGATTAAGTGGATATATTAATTTTAATCTTGTTGACACATCGCAGTTAGAGAAATCATTCAAAGAAGATGCAGTTAGATATCAAGCTAAAGTACAAGATAAGATGCAGAAGAAGAAGAAAAGCAATATTCCTACTGAAAACATCAAGAGCAAATTTAACAAAAGAAGAGCGTTGTAAATTATGTACATATATTTAGGCCGTATAATACACGATTCTATAAAGATTTATGTTTCAGCTAAGTACAATATTATCAATTAATCTAATTTCGTCATCGCCATTTTCTTTTGGAACTCTAATTGCGGTAGAAACAATTGCACCAATTCCCGGTTCAATATATTCTAAATCTTCCAAAGTCTCAGGGTGGCTTACAGCTAGATATTCCATTTTATACTCAAAACTTGCACTGTCAAATACTGGTATGATACGATCTATTATTTCTGATGCCTTGACCTTGTCATTTTTGGATTTATAATACAATTCGCCTGTATGTAATGCCTCGTAGATAACTGATGCTCTATGCTTTGATGGGTCTGATAAATATGCATTTCTGGATGATAATGCTAATCCGTATGGTTCTCTTGAAGTTGGCATAACCCTCACATTAGTATTGATTAATAAGTCCTTCACTAAATTTTTAACTACGACGTATTGTTGAGCATCTTTTTGACCAAAATAAATTTGATCCGGAGTTACAACATTCAATAATTTAGTAACGATTGTGGCCACACCACGAAAAAACTGTGGTCTCTGAGCTCCTTCCAATTGTTCTGAACAACCTAGGACGGATACGAAAGCACCCTTTTGTTTGTTAACATCTAAGGTTATACCTGAAGGATACATTTCCGATATTTTTGGAACAAACACAGCATCTACTTTTTTACCTCTGAAATCATTCAACGTTTCCATATCAGTGTCAAGTGTTCTAGGATAGGCTTCAAGATCTTCATGGGGGGCAAATTGGGAAGGGTTGACAAATATGGAAACTACTGTACGATCATTTTCCTTAAGCGACTGCGACACTAAAGAGCAGTGTCCAGCATGTAAAGCACCCATAGTTGGGACAAATCCCACAGATTCTCTATTCAAAAGACACAGAAGTCTCCACTGTCTTACATGCTGTACGGTTCGCAAGATTTGAATAGGACTGGAGGCAGCTTGAGTCATTGTTGTGCTAATATCAATTAAATTTGATAATTAAAAAAAATTTTAGTTCACGATCAGCTCCACATTGAAAAAAGAAAATACCTGTAGGAATCTTCTTAACAAGCGCAAATTACAAAGTGATATATTTATGAGTATACCTTAATGAATGAGTCAATAATATATGGCTATACAATTGTGTGATAATTCTTCAACCAAGGTGTTCTTTACATGATTTCGACTATGAGGAGCCTCGGTCTTTTTGGATTGCGGAGATTTTAATATAAATATAGATTGGACCTCGTACTAAAATAAGCTACATGCAAACGACAGAAAGATGCCAGAATTATTTACATTTGAAAAGAAGATAGCAGATGCCGCTTTCCCAAGGGCACCAGGAAGTACGATTTTGTCGACTGACAGGTTGAAAACAGTATACAATAAGTACGAGACAATTAAAGGTGCAATTGCTAAAGGTAAGATTAAGGTGAATTTAATATTTGCTCATGGTACAGGTATGAACAAATCCATTTGGCATTACCATATTACAAAATTGTTTGAACAATCTCAATCAACATCAACATGGGTATTGAACTCTGTCTTGTCCATTGATGCGGTCGGGCACTGTGATTCGGCATTGCTCAACGAAGGTAAGCTTGGCTGGGTTTATAAATGGGATGACGGTGGTAAAGATATTATTGAAGTAATCAAACATGAACAGCAAACCACGAACGGGTTTGTTAACAATGCTGAGACCAAGAATATTTTAATTGGCCATTCCTTGGGTGGATTTATGGCACTTATGGCCGCCTTTTACGAGCCTAGCATGTTCGATGCTATCATACCAATCGAGGCCGTCATTTATGTCTCAAGGGAGAGCAATGGACGCTTCTTGAACATTTTTTCCAAATTGTCCCAAATGCTTATTGATAAGTTTGATAGTGAGGAAGACTATAATGAATATTTTACGAAATTTTCAATTTATCAGACCATGGATCCAAGAGTATTGAAGTATTTCATGGAGGATGAGAAGGCGACATGCGTTGATCCAGAAACAAGAGAAACTAAATTCATAACCAAATCGTCCACGCCTAATCAAATGACTACCTATTATTCTGCCGGTATTTCAGTACCATTTGGTATGGGAGTGTTACCTTATATAAAAGTACCTGTTGTTCATGTTATTGGTAAAAAAGCTAACTGGAATCCACCAGAAAGTATTACATGGATTCGTGGTACAATTCCAAAAGAATATTTGTTGGATACCGTGGACATTCCTGATGGTCAGCACTTAGTTAATGGTGAAAAACCGGATGAGATAATAAAAGTCATCGAGGACACTATCTTGCAGAGAGTTGAGACAGCGATTCACAATAGATCTCACGATCCCGAAGTTAAGTATGGAGGTAATAAGAGTGTAATCTTGAAGACCCAATGGGACCTGAAAATGGCTGCAATTGCTCAAGAAGCTAAAACAGCCAAGGAGGCAATCAAAAATCAAAAGGCTTCAAAATTATAGTTCACTTATTTTTCTAAAAAACTAAATATTTAGAATTTAATTAAACCATTATTTGGATATAAAATAAATACTATTTAGGTATAAATCAAACAATAATGATTAGACAGTTTTTGCCGATCAACATCGAGATAATTACTTCCGAGATACCGAGCTTGTAAAGTTTGGGGTAAAAATGAATATAGATACTGTCGAATCTATCCGTCTTCTTCTAATTACTTTATAAGGATAAACATGTACCCGAATAGTCCTGATTTATATTCTTATGAAGTTAAGGCCGCGGATGCAAACTTTCCAAGAGAGAATGGATCAATATTGTTGGAAAACCCACTGAATAAAGTTTGCGATAACACATTAAAAATATGCTACAGAAGATACCATGGTAACCCTAATCCTTCATCAGCATCAAGGACCAAATTAAACCTTGTATTTTTCCACGGTACAGGGATGAATAAGGGGTTATGGCACTATCACATTGATAAATTGTATAAATTTTTCAACTCGGGACAAAATAACAGCACAAAATTACACTTAAATGTGGTTTGTGCTTTTGATGCAATAAACCATGCAGACTCGGCATATTTGAACATGGAAAAGTTGGGGTATATCTACGATTGGCGTGACAGCTCGAAGGATGTAGTGAAAGTATTAAAGGAAGACGAAAGGGCCACATTTGTGGAAGAAAAGAACAAAATATCAGTAATGATTGGACACTCTATGGGTGGGTTTATTACCCTATATAGTGCTGTTTTGGCACCGCTTTTGTTTGATTCATGCATAGTGATTAATCCAGTATGCTATGCCCATCAGGATGAATTTGCTGAAAAAGACATTGAATTCAAAAAATGGTTTGACAAAAAATATATGAAAGACAAATTTGACATAAATGACGACAAGAATTGGTTTAATGAACTCGAAATGTTTTTTAAAAAAAAGTCATTTTTTAGAAACTTTCATCCTGTCGTTTTGAGGAATATGATAGATGATGAATTACCCCAAAATATTAAACAAACCTTCAGTGAACCCCACAAAAAAATCACCTTAAATACTACAGTGGCATACCAGCTTCATACATATTGGGGAATGAATAAATCGGTGCCTTATGGAATGCCAACTTTCGGAGAAATCTCAATTCCTATTTTCCATATTGTAAGCGAGAATGATACTTCCAGCACTGAAGCTAGAAAGGATACTAGAGAACGTCTACAGAATGTTGTTCATGCCATCGATTTTCCGAATGCAAAACATTTAGTTAATGGTGAAGAACCCGATTTAATAACCAAATTGTTCACATTGATCTTACAAGAAAGAGAATTGATAAGCAAAAAAACTACTGTTGTAGATGAAGAGTACCTTGTGAGGAAGTATAGCGAAAGCTATAGGCAAGTTCTTTCAGGTGGTCGATTAGATTCAATTATGAAATACGGTCCATCTGCTCCCAAGATATAGCTAATTTATCGATTATTTATAATTTCTGTAGCTGTATACTTTCATAAACTTTTTGAAGATAGAAAGCAGTTGAGTAACTTACATATTGGCGTTTTAACAAAAGTAGATAAATGAAGAAATTCACGTGAGTGTTTTTTTTTTCTTTCTAATCTCATCTTGAATTTTTTTTCTACATCAACTTGAAAGCTTACATATTCACCAGCTTATCAGAATCAGAATTTGTATAACAATCAAATATGGTGTCCAGGGAACTAGTGTTATCGTTAATATCTGATTATTTACAAAGAGATGCCGAATTGGTAAAAGTTTCCAAAGCATTAACCAAAGAGGCCTCTAAGCATTCTATTGATTTACCAAACACTAAATTTAAATTAGAAGAAATGTTAGTTCAAGACAAACAGAATAAAAAAGCAAATAGATCCGAATCATCTTCATCAGATGAAGACTCTAACTCTTCATCAGACAATGACTCAGACTCATCAGAGAATGACGAATCATCTAACGAAAGCGCAACTAAATTCAAGGATTCCAAAAGGTCAGACAGCTCCGACAGCGATAGTTCGGACAGTGATAGTTCAGATAGTGACAGTTCGGACAGCTCAGAAAGTTCGGACTCAGACAGTTCGGACTCAGACAGTTCAGACAGCTCCGACAGTTCGGACTCAGACACTTCAGACTCAGACAGTTCAGACAGCTCCGACAGTTCGGACTCAGACAGCTCAGATAGTTCAGACTCAGATAGTTCAGACTCGGACAGCTCGGACAGCTCGGACAGTTCAGACAGTTCAGACAGCTCGGACTCAAACAGCTCGGTATCTGACACCGAAGAAAAACCTTCCAAGAAGAGGTCAACCGAAGACAAGGAAGCATCAAATAAGAAGCAAAGAATTGAGACATCTTCTTCTCAAACCGAATCACTCTCTTCTTCTCCAGATTCTGACAGCTACATCACCGGTTCCCAAGAACCTGAATCGCAACCTGGCCAAAGAAAACATTTCTCTAGAATCGATAGAAGTAAAATCGCTTTTGAGGACCGTACCTTGGCAGACAACACTTACAAAGGTGCAGCTGGGACATGGGGTGAGTTGGCCAATGACAAGTTGTTGCAAGTCAGAGGAAAAGACTTCACGAAGAATAAAAACAAAATGAAGAAAGGTTCCTATAGAGGTGGTTCGATCACATTTGCATCTGGCTCCTACAAATTCACTGATTGAACCCCGAATCCGAGAATCCATGTATCATAATTAGCCCAACGATTTATATAGTGATCCGGCCTGTTGTAATTACTAATTGTCCCATTTCAGGTGTTATTTAGATAGTTTTTAATAAATTTTGCATTCAGTAGTAGCCATTTGAGGTTTGTGCGCGCACACTTAATTTCGTAGATATGGTCTTAAATTGGATCAATTTAACTAATCATTAGTAAGTATCTTCCGTTCTAAGAGATTTTTAAAATTTTCTTCTCTTCGATAATATCTCTTCATTGAAATATATTATGTCACGTCGCCCGCATGGAATGAATTATTCAGAGTTAGACCAAGGAAATTTATCTGATGATTCGTTTGATGATGAAGACGAGAGAGTGCAACTAAGAAATAATAGAAACGATGACGACGATTATAGTTATGGTTCTAATAGAAGGAAAAGCACCAAGAAAGGTAACGGAAATACAAGTCGTAAGAGAAAGGCTAATGATGCTGTCGAAGTTATAAGGACACAAATTCCAAGTGCAGAATACTCCGATGAAGAGTTGGTAAACCTTACGCCAGACATACCTGCGGACTATGTTCCAGACGCTGTGTCAAAAGCGTTTGGGAAGTCTGACTTTTCATACTTAAAATTAAAACCTGATCATTTTTCGAGGCCGATTTGGATATCTCCAATTGATGCTAGAATTATTTTAGAGTCCTTTTCGCCCTTGGCAGAACAAGCACAAGATTTTCTAATCACTATCGCAGAACCTATATCTAGACCATCACATATTCATGAATACAGGATTACGGCATATTCCTTATATGCTGCAGTTTCTGTTGGACTAGAAACTGATGACATTATTCTGGTCTTGAACAGATTATCGAAAGTTCCCGTTGCTGAATCGATTATTGCTTTTATTAGAGGCGCCACCATTTCATATGGTAAGGTGAAGCTTGTTTTAAAGCACAATCGTTACTACGTGGAAAGCACCCAAGCTGATATTCTACAAATGCTTTTGAAAGACGCAGTTATTGGACAGTTGCGTATTCAATCTACAGAAAATACAATTACAAGTAATGGCCTTGTTCAGTCATCAGCACCAACTCAGGGGAATTTATCAATACCTGGTACTAAAAAACCAGACTCTAATGGCGATAAGAAAGAGAATGAGGTAGAAGATATTTTTGCGTCAGTAGTTGGGAACAAAAACAATGGCGAAGAAGATGATTATGATGACTTAGAAACCGTTCATTCCTTTGAAATAGCAAATGAATCAGTGGAAATTGTTAAGAGAAGATGTCAAGAAATAGAATACCCGGTATTGGAGGAATATGATTTTCGGAATGATGACCGTAACCCTGACTTGGATATTGACTTGAAACCGTCAACACAAATCAGACCTTATCAAGAAAAGTCATTGTCGAAAATGTTTGGTAATGGACGTGCAAGGTCAGGAATTATTGTCTTACCATGTGGTGCTGGTAAAACTTTAGTTGGGATCACTGCGGCATGTACTATTAGAAAGTCGGTTATTGTATTATGTACATCTTCTGTTTCGGTAATGCAATGGAGGCAACAGTTTTTGCAATGGTGTACGATTCAGCCTGAGAATGTAGCTGTGTTTACATCTGAAAACAAGGAAATGTTCACGAGTGATGCAGGGTTAGTGGTTTCTACTTATTCTATGGTTGCCAATACTCGTAATAGATCGCATGATTCGCAAAAAGTTATGGACTTCTTAACGTCAAGAGAATGGGGTTTCATTATTCTAGATGAAGTCCATGTGGTACCAGCTGCAATGTTTAGAAGAGTGGTAACTACAATTGCGGCTCATGCCAAATTAGGACTTACTGCGACTTTGGTTCGTGAGGATGATAAGATTGATGATTTGAATTTCTTGATTGGTCCCAAGTTATATGAGGCAAACTGGATGGATTTGGCGCAAAAAGGTCATATAGCGAATGTTCAATGTGCGGAGGTTTGGTGTCCTATGACGTCTGAATTTTATCAAGAATATTTAAGAGAGTCAGCGCGAAAAAGAATGCTCTTGTATATTATGAATCCGACAAAATTCCAGGCTTGTCAATTTTTAATTCATTATCATGAAAAAAGAGGTGATAAAATCATTGTTTTTAGTGACAATGTTTACGCGTTACAAGGTTACGCCTTAAAGTTGGGAAAACCATTTATTTATGGATCAACATCACAACAAGAACGTATGAAAATTTTACAAAACTTTCAGCATAATGACCAGGTTAATACTATTTTTTTATCTAAGGTCGGTGATACCTCTATTGATTTGCCTGAAGCAACATGTTTAATTCAAATCTCATCACATTACGGATCAAGAAGGCAAGAAGCACAGAGATTGGGACGTATTTTGCGTGCAAAGAGACGTAATGATGAAGGTTTCAATGCATTTTTCTATTCGCTAGTCTCTAAAGATACTCAGGAAATGTATTATTCTACCAAGAGACAAGCGTTTTTAGTTGACCAAGGTTATGCGTTCAAAGTAATCACTCATTTAAGTGGAATGGAACAATTACCGGACTTAGCATATTCATCTGCAAGAGAAAGAAGAGAACTTCTTCAGGAAGTATTATTGAAGAATGAAGATGCGGCAGGGTTAGAAGTTGGCGATGATGCGGATACAAATTTCGTACCAAGAGAACATGGTGAAAAAAGGACAAAATTAGAGAGCAATGGTGTTTCCGCAACTAGGACAGCTGGATCGTTGGCAGGCTTGGCGGGTGGTGAAGATATGGCATATATTGAATATAATAAGAATAAGAATAAGGAGATTAAAGAACATCATCCATTAATCCAAAAAATGTATTATAATAAAAACCAAAAAAAGTAATAATGAGTGTCGTATGTTAACATGTTCTTCGAAATTGAACAGAACCATTTATGTAATCTCAATAAATATGTATATATAAAATAAATGAGTAGGGTTATTGTACTAGTAGCAGCACTATATATCAACGGGAACATTACCACTAGCCACAGGAACGTAGGTAATGCAAACATAGAAATGTATCCGATAATGGAACATCATGTCACCCACTTACAAATTCTCCGAAATCATCATCATAAAAATTGTCCTCGATATGCATTGTTTTGTCGTTTTTAAAGTGACTGCTGTTTTCAGTATTTAATGATAAATGCTTTTGTTTGCCTTCAATTTCTGATACTCGCAATTCGTAATTATATTGATCGACAAAATTCTTAAATCTTCGTCTATATATGTTAAGACTTTCAGAGAACGATATCGCTGCAAATGTTTCACTGATCTTTAATCCTAATGCTACTTGCAACAAGAACCCGTCTTGAGCAGATTGTTCTTCTTGAAGGAATGGATGATATCCGGATCCTGGTAATTGGACAATAATCTTGTAAAACTTTGATGATTGTGGTGTCACCTGTATGGTTTCCTGTCTGTTGTTAGCGATAAAATAATGGTTCGCTTCAATATCAATATCGTCTTGCTCAACCAACAATGGGTTATACCAAACTTCCGCCCACGTAGTTGTCTCCTCCATCCCAAAGTCGTTCGGAGGAACCACCAGACAATTATTGACGTTAAACAATTCCAATTTGAGTCGTAACCCTTTATATGGCTTAATGGGTGCAGCATTCATATTCTTTTGAAAATATGCGGAAGTTTGGTTTCCTAGGGTGAACAGCGACAAAGACTCCGAATTGGCTTCGTTGTACCCCGTTGAGAACACCCCTTTATCTTCTTGTATCAACTCTTCCTCGATTAGTCGCAAACTGCCCTTCCAGATTATATTTGAATCGTTGATATCCCATTTGGATAGGGAGAGGTCACCTGGGGGGATCCTAAATACAGCCACATCTTCGGCCTCAAATAATGTGGTCGAAATTATATCCGCCATACCACTAATATAACTTGTTTACGATACCTGATGTATGTATAATTAACATAAGGAATGCTATACTTAGCACAATTGAATCATTTCCAAAGGAGTAATTGGAAGCTGTCTAATCTGATGCACTGGGTTTTAAAATAACCAGTCGTGTTGTGCTCAAAAATTGTATTTTGAAAAACTTCTTCACCAGTTCCATAGTTCATAAAGTAATACAAAGTTGACATATTATAGGTCACTTGATTCAGGAAAGATGTTCAGTAACATAGTAAATAAGAGACTCTCAGGTGTACTCAGCATGAATTTGGCCAACAAGCCACTTTTTGGAGTTATGCCAGTCCGTTTGAACTCGAGTTTTGATGAGCTTGCCAAAGCCATGAAACAACGGACCAACAAAAAGGACGATACAACTAATGATAGGAATTCAACGGCTATCAGCGACATTGATAACTTATTGTCAAGTACATTTGACTTCCAAAATAATTCACACTATAGTAATAAATCTAATGATTACATACTCGACAATTCGTTAAAGCACCCTCGTGATGTGGCCAAGTCTATCCGTTTACATGGACCCATTGCTGGAAGAAGTGTCGATGTACAATATGGTAACTTTAACCGTGCACTTGGGGGTATTTTCACAGTCGTGAAGAGTAATAAAATTAGGTATCTTCAAAAGGTTCAGTCGAGATTTATTCCTCCTGCTAAATACAGAAAACAAAAGAAGAGAGAATGGTGGAGACGTAAATTCTCACAAGGTTTTAAGGAGTTGATGTCCCAAGTCAGAGATGCAAAGAGAAGAGGGTATTAGAAGGCACATTTTTCCTATTTCATTTTATTCAATCATTTCCATAATTTTCAGCATACTATATGCGCATACAGATCGTTTTATTCAAAAACTTGGTTCATGCGCTCGACATGGTTCTGGTACCACCCACTATCTCATTTACAGTGACTCTTGTATATATAAATGTATAAATTAATCATTAATAGTATGCGTATCTATTGGTAGGCCAGTCGTGTAGACCTCGATTTTCAATGTCTAAATGCAAGTTTTTTTGACCATGAAAGCTACGACACTTAAATGCCTATAGAAAAGCTTCATCTTTCTTAAGTTGAAGACTTTCTTTCGATCGTTCGTTTAGAAGTTTTTATAGAAGAATACTGACAGCTTTAAAAATCCTATCTCAATCAAAGATTGATTATTTCTTATCAAGATTTACAACGTGCACCGTACATAATTGTGAAGAATTATTTATACCCAGCTGTAATTTATATTTGTTGATAGAAGCTACAAAAGGATGTCGTTATCCAGTATTTCAAATGAACAAAGTAATATTTCCAAAGGAGGTATTCCAGCAATTACTGGTCAAATAGATTATTCTAATGCTATACATATTTTTCCGAATGCACTACAACCGTTTAGATCTACGATGCTAGCCTATGGAGCATCATTTATAAGCACAACCGTTGGTTTTCCAATGGATACTGTCAAGACCCGAATGCAAACTCATAAGCATTTCACTAGCTACCTCGATTGTACAAAAAAGACATATCATTATGAAGGAATTAGAGGCTTTTTTAGAGGTATATGGGCCCCATTGATATCTACTTCCGTATCTAAATCACTTAGTGTCATGATTTTCACGGAGATCAAGCCTTACTGTTATGATATTATTTACGGTAAATACGACGATACACATACAGGTCATCCTTTGCTCCGTAATATCCCTGTTTGTATGATGTCCGGTACTCTAGCTGGGTCATGTATATCAGTCTTTGCATGTCCTTTTGAATTTACTAAAATTTATGCCCAAATATTACAGCTTGTCCAGAGGAAATCCTTAAGTGACTTACCAAAACATTTACAAACTAACCATCAAGAAATCATAAATATATCAACTTTGCAAACCATTCGACAAATACTAAAGCATGAAGGTATAATGGGTCTTTATTCTGGTTATAAATACCACTTCATTCGGGATTCTTTATCTTCAGGTATATATTATTCAATTTATGAATCAATGAAATGGACCATGAATAAGATCATAAAGACTAATACAAACGAATCATCTCAGATATCAATTCTTTTAGCCGGTGGATTTTCAGGTATTTTCAGTTGGATCTTAATCTTTCCAATTGACACAACAAAATCACTTATTCAAAGAGATCTCGTTTCAAATATTTTAAGAAAAGAACAAGGCTTGGAACCCTTGCCTAAGAAGCAAAGAAATTTGCAAAAATTTGATAGAAAACTTTATAGGGGTTTAGGTATCTCTGTAACGAGGTCATTTGTTGTTAACATGGTTTTCTTTAGTGTTTATGAATTTGTCATGGCTCATGTTACATAAGAAAACAGCTAGATTTCTGAAAATCGATTTCTTTCTTGTATAGAATTTTATTGATACATATTTAACATAGACTAAATAATACAAAGGTGAGAACATCAGTGCCTTTTTGTAGGTCTTCCTCTTTTACGCTCTTCTTCTACCATTTCATTCTCGACAGTTACTTCGTTTTTGGATTTTGGCTCATATCGCCTAAGCCTACGACTCCTTCTAGGTAAGTTCGATTCTTCTTCTAAATCTGACGAGATTATTTCGAAAATACTTCTCTTCAAAGGCGATTTAGACCGGGTTCTTAAAGCCGGATGATCCAACAGTGTATCCATCCACTTAGACCCAGAAGATTTTCTTGACGAAGGCAGTAATTGTTTTGATTCTATTTCCGTGGGAGAACTACTGTCTAATGATTTCGTATTGTATAAGCATCTTTTCTTATTAATGTGTAGTTTCGGTAATTCCTTGTATGATCTAGAAGTTTTTTTCGGAGAAGAAAGTATATCTTTAGGATTAGGTGTATCATAACTTTCATCAGCACCATACTTATGGCCACTTCTTAGTGATCTAGCAGGCTCAATATGAATCTCGGACATATCTAAGCCCAACACCCTTTTAGGACGCTTGGGTTTTTCATTAATGTTTCTAGATGTCTCCAATGCCAGTTCGGTGTACTTCTTCTTAGAGCTCAGATGATTGAATATATTTGCAAACGCTTCAACATCCTTTGAATGTTTCTCTGTCAGATTATGCAGACCTGGTTTATTTTCGTCGTGCTCCGGAATATTGTCTTGTAAGTTACTATTCTTATCTTCATCTTTATGAGCCTTAAATCCATCTAAGCTACCTGCGTTTGAATTCTTCTCATCCTGAAAGTCATCTACTTTTGAATCGCAAGTATCATCTTTCGTTGACTTGATACGCTCTTGTTTGGGGTTCGAATAATCCTGATTATCGTTATCAATATTAACACTTTTTAAGTCAGTCATGTCTCGAAATATTCCAGACGAGTTCTTCGTATCCAATATTTTACGATAGGTTAGATCCTTCCCATCAAGCAGTTTCAACTTCGGAACTTCAATACGCCAAGTATTAACTGAAGGTGGTTTTCGCCATCTAGAAAACCACTTAAATGGGCTGAAAATAATTTTTCTGAATTTGGAATTTTCGCAACTGTCAGACTCCCTGACCTTGTCATAACTACGTTTTCTTGATTGCTGGTGAAATTGATCTTCGGAAGTTTCGTTAGTATCGGTTGACATAGCATTCAGCACTGATGGTGTCTGACTTCTGGAAAAAGGTTCAACAACACTAGTGGGTTTAATTATATCTGATTCATATTCATATACCGAATTAACTAACTCCATTACATTATTTTCGACTTCATCATCTGGCTCAATTGTTGTTGAAGGTTGCAATATTTCAAGATCATCAAATCCTGTTGTGGAAATTATTTCTGCATTTACATCATAATCAGACAACCGTGTATCTTCTGGTGTTTGGGTTGGCTCCATTATACATGACGGGTGGAGCACGCCATCTCCCATGTCTTTTACAGAAGTTGTTGCTTTATATTCAACAACAATGCTTTCTTCTACCTCTTGGGGTTCTTCGATGACAATTTTTCTTGTTGTAGATGACGTGCCCCGGTTATAGTAATCAGTATTTGTGTTATCAGTTTTAACATCATTTTCAAGATCAAAGTCTAAAGTGTCCGGATCTGAAAGACTATCACCATATGAATCTACTTCCATGTGTGCATGGTCAACAAATGAGTAATGACCTCCACGCCTTATATCGTTCTCTTTAAGATTTTTGTTCTTTGTTGACATATAGATGCTATTGACATAACGTTGGTTCGTATCATCATTAATTTCAGCTACAGTAGGGATTTCAGTTTTATCGATGATGATATTCTCATTGTGGATATCATCAGTTTCTTGTGTGAATGATCGATACAGCATTTCTCCTATTGAGCTACGTGAGTTGGTGTTAGCTTGTGGCAGAGGAGTATCCTTTATTTCTTCTATTCCTTCAATTTCTGAATTTTTCATATTATTCGATATACTATTTTCAATGTGTTCCATAATTGGGATATCGATATGATCCTCATTTGATTCCATCTCATTCATTGTCATTTTATCTTGTTGAGCTTGTCCCAAGGTTGGAGTTAGGAAATGTATATTTTTTTCATCGGCCTCGTTCATAGTTGAATCATCAATGTTTGACTGATTAATGACAATTTGTTCCAAAGTTGGCACCAGGACTTGCTTATTCTTTTCTTCATTGGCCTCATTCATAGTTGAATCATCAATATTAGACTGATTAATGTCAATTTGCTCCAAATTTGATGCCGGTACTTGCTTATTCTTTTCTTCATCGGCCTCGGTCATAGTTGAATCATCAATATTAGACAGATTAATGTCAATTTGTTCCAAAGTTGGCACCGGGACTTGCTTATTACCTTCATTAGTCTCGTTCATCGTTGTATCATCCACATTAGACTGATCTATGTCAATTTGTTCCAAAGTTGGCGCCGGAACTTGCTTATTCTCTTCAAGCTCGTTCAAATTCATATGATCAATATTGGTTTCATCGATGTCCGTCAGTTTCATGGTTAGTGTTGGGATATGTTTTGCTGTACGTTCTTCCATATTGTTGCCTATATTAGATTTGTTAGCACCGGTTTTATTCAAGATTAATGGAGTGATTTGATCAATTTTATCTTCATGCCCCACTTCATCTTCCACATCATTCATAATAATATCTTCGCCCTTAGTCTGATTAATGTCTTGTTCTGGAGCAGGTGTAATTTCGATTCTATGTTTCTCTTCCATCTCATTTTCGATAACATCCATAGTTGTCTCGTTAATACTATTTTGATCGGCGTCGAACCCTTCCAAAACTGGTGCAGAAATATGATTTATCATATCTTTATTAATTTTGTTACTACTCGTTTCGTCGGCCTTAGACTGAAAAAAGCACACTTTTTCTGAGATTGGTATAGTTTCCTCTTTTCTCCTAACTTCGCTTTTTACTTCATTTTCCATTTCATTCATAGACTTCTCGTTCCGTATTATACTTTGATCATCGTTTTGCAATGCGGGTAGAATAGTCTCTATTTTCTTTTCCTCTTTTCTTTCATCTTTTTCTTTATTCGTAATCGTATTATCTATTTCTGACCTATCAATCTGATCAAGTATTGAAGAATCAACATACCCCACATTCTCTTGGGATCGCAGATCCTCAATTTCATCAATAGTTGTATCATGTATTGTAGTTTCATTTAAAATCGAGATACTTTCTAGAAGAGGTTTGGTAATTGGTTTTGGTATAATGCCATCAAGTGCACCTTCGTTTTCTAGTCTTTGATCTTCCTCTTTGTAAAACTCGTTCCCATAGACGTCATGATTTGATGTATACATGCCGGAAAGTTGTCCATTGTTAAGTAGCTCTTCCTCTAGGTGTTTCACTGAATCTAGTTTGATGTTAAATCTATTTTCAGTTTCCTTTAGCTTAAGTAAAACAGTTTCGGGATTTTCTTCTATAACAGTTTTAAAGACCGGTACTGAATTGATATGTTCGACTTCAATAGAATAGTCATCCCCATCGTCAGTATCTCGTTCTCCATTTTGATTTGAACTTTCCGATTTTATAGAATACCTATGCTTATCATGGACAAATTCTTTGGAATTATTGTTCGAGGAGTCATAATCTTGTTCTTCATCTGCTAAAGAACCTTCTGAAAGATTTTCAAAATCTTCAATTAATTGAATAGAATCATCAGAGATTGCCGTTTCATTGTAAAACGACTCTGTAACGGGTGGTTTTGGCACTGGCTCTGTTACTTCCTTATTTTCTTCGTCTATTCCTGAGAAATTACTTATTGGATAATTTACATCTGTAGTGTCACAATCTGCAGTGTAGCCATTATGAAAGTTCAAATTTTGTGCCTCTGATTTATCATCACAATATTTGGGGTTATTCAAATCATTAATTGACATAAGGGATTTCTCATCTGTCATATCATTGGACTCGTTAAGAACAGCTTCAGCCAAACCCATTAAATTACTATTCGAGAAGACATTATTTTCGTCTACTGCCTGATTTTCAATTGAGTGCGCAACAACATTGGTCTCTATTCCAGAACCCAAATTGTAATCCCCATGATGATTATTAACAGTGTCGCATTGCTCATGTTCACTCTCATCATACTCTTCCTCATTTTCATCATACTCTTCCTCATTTTCATCATACTCTTCCTCGTTTTCGATCATTTGCTCTTCTATATCTGATTTAGAATAGCTTTGATTATCATGTTCACTCTCATCATACTCTTCCTCATTTTCGATCGTTTGCGCTTCTATATCTGATTTAGAATAGCTTTGATTATCTTGGTCAATTGTATCATTTTCCTGATCTTCTTCACTATCTAGAATAATGATCTCCTTTTCACCAAAGTCATCATTGTCTTGCATTTGTTTTATACTTTCTTCCTTGTCATTATTATTATTAATTAATTCAATATCGGCGTCTAATTCTCCTTCATGAGTCATTTTTTCTTGGTTTTCTTCTTGGTCTTCTACTTCTTCTTCGTTCTTTTCATCCACACTTTCATCATCACGCATATTCTCGTCGCTGAATCCAGAATTATTCTCTGAAATCTCATTTTCTTGTTCATTAATTTTAAATGTCATGTAGTTATCCAGCAATCTTGGTCTTCCATTTTTAATATGATATGGTATTTCTTGAGTATTTAATGGCGTCAAACTTGTATCTTCCAATCTATTTATACCCCTTTCTTCGTCTTCGATACACAGTTCACTATCCCCTTCCTCATCAGAGGTATGCAAATTATTGTTTTCATCAACTTCGGATGAGATAGCGTCAATAATATGGTGGTCCAATTGTGTTTCAGATTTTGGTTCGCTACTATGATAATCATCTCCCATTTTCTCACCTAAATCCATCGAATTCTCTTGATCCTCTAACAGTCGTTGGAACTCTGGCATTTTATCCGAAGCATTACCATAAAAATCTTCATCATTCTTTTCATGTAGGATAGAATTTAGTTTTTTGAAAGAGTCATCGAAAGAAACTTGTGTATACTTCTGTCTCAAATATTCAACATGTACTTGATTGCTTAGTTCTATAGATTCATTATATTGTCTACTTAAAGTTTTTTTCATTCGATTATCCACGTCATCTATCCATGATAGTAAGTCTTCCAGTTTGTCTTCATGTTCAATGTTTGTTTTTATTACTGAATTTTCAATTATTGTACTTTTAGTTGGAGTATGGGTTTTAGAGTGGCCTGCAAGCTCCGGCTTTTGTTTTGTGAGAATCGGTTTCACCTTGAATGGTGACGGAAATTGATCTACTCCCATTTTTAGATCAAAGAACTATCAGCTGTGTAGATATAATCTATAGACCGTTAGTTTTTGATTAAGCATGAACTTTGTACACCATTAAAATTAGGTCTAAATAGATCATTGTATCCTGCACACGACCTAGAATGATGCAAAACACTTCTCTACAGTTAAATAATTAGCAAATTTGGTGACTCAATAGAGATTTAGATTTATATCTTGCTATTAATATAATCTCAAGAACTTACGTATCTACACACAACGTATCTACACACAGCTGCAAACTAAATACAATTAACTATCGGACACAACAATTCGAATATTACGCTGATTATACGCATGGTTTAATAAGTTCAGATCTACAAGACCAAGTTTCTAACGTGCTCTCATGATCACACCGATGCTATTATATTATACTTAAAAATTGTTGAAAATTTCATAGAGTGTTTTAATTCTATTAAATTTACCGATATTAAAAATTTCCCGGGCTTGTAGGTTTTTTAAAGTCTTTAATTCAGACTCCAATAACAATTCCTCTTCATTACCCTTGACATCTTCACGCTCACATTTCTCTAATAAAATCTTGTTATCGCTTTTGAACTGCTGAATGTTCTCCAAGATATCTGCCATGCAAAATATCAAGGAATTACGTATGAAGTCGTATGCACTGAATTCTTTATGTCTGAAAAGATAAAACGTTTTGGATGCAGCTCTATCAGCACTTCTTGGTACTTCTTGTATTTCAATCATGTTGAGGTTCATTAACTTGAAAAGTTCATTTCTAACAGTTTTATCTTTCAATAGTATAGAATTAGACAAGGTTTTCTCATCAGCCAACTTTATTGATTTGAGACATCTTAAAATTCTGAAGGCGTCCAAGCCCAAGGTCGTTTTAATCAAAGTATCGTAATTGTTTCGTTTCACATGTTTAATTAAATCCGTATATGGAACAGTATAGGTACCTGGTGTAATTTCAATTAGAAATGGAATGGTACTGGATGACAATAACTTTAAGTGATGATTAATTAGGGAAATTGAGTGTGGTTCAGAATTGTTAGTGTTATGCATATCAAAACTAAAATCACTTTCCTGGCGATTGGAGTCGAGTTCATGTACAAAGTTATTATTGTCATCTTCAGTTTTAATCTTCTTAGGGATAATTTCAGATACCTCATTATTAACCCTCTTTTTCAGATTGATAGTTGGCTTCAAGAAATTATGAGTTAAAATGGAATTTCGTAAGTCTAATTCTTTAGGAATCAATCTCACCAAATCTTTAACGTTAAACACGATTTTCTTATCATCAACTAATTGGTTTTCAATTGAATTAACAAATAATCGCTCTTCTTCTGGATCATTTATCAATCCAGAAATTTTTAAAAAGTCATGTTTTAGTTCAGGAGAATTTTGTTCTATAAATTTCAATGCACAGTCATAAATATTAGAAGTTAACATACCAACTCTAGATTTAGCCAAGTTTACTAACTCATCTGTTCTACGGTGCTTTTCAAACCTTGATAAATTAAATGCTATTACAAGATTCGGCGCCAACTTTTTAATTCCGTTCTCAACATGATATAACTCTTTGGTACTATTCCCAGATTCCATCAAGTTAATGAATTTAAGTCTTGTCTTCTCCTTCGCCTCATTCACTCTTTTAATTTCACTTATTGTCGATGATCTTGGTGTATTTTTCAAAGTTTCTTGATACAATTGATTCCATAAATCATCTATAGGATGAAAGTTTGATATCTGCACTCGATTTAGCCAACCATCTGTGAATAATTTTAAGATCAAGTTTTCTTTATTAAAAACAACTTCTGCATCTTCAATATTCTGTAAATAATCCTCGACTTTCAAATGCCCTACTTGAATAATGTTTTGTATAATTTCAGCAGACTCTTCGCCGTATGTTAACTTAATATGGTTAATAATGTCCCCACTGTGTAAGAATATCAACAACCCATTCTCATTAAAGTTATAATACACTTGTTTGGAAGATTCATCCTTCCAGTATGAAATACAACTTAGTTGAATTAATGAGACCAATGTGGACTTGACTAGTTTTGGAGGAACTTCAGATCTGGTACTAAGCTCTTTAGCAGTAGATCTACCATATGAAATTAACGCAGACACAATTATGGCGGCAACTTCACCTAAATGAGTTTTCGCCAAAGTCGTATACAAGTAAGATTTAGCTGATTGTGACTTGGCAGAATCAGGAACAACAGCTTTCATTGTTGATTGTAACTATCCTCTTTTGTTGCTGTCACTTCTTGCAATTCAACCTGAAAGTCTCCTGATGTCTCCCTTTGAAAAAAAAATTACTTACATCAAAAAACTTATGTGCAGGGTACCGATTTGGCTCAAGGACATAATATTTTGAATCCAAGAACATGCTTAGATTGACTATTGAAGTAAATTAGAATTACAAATCAAGATGTCTACATTGAAAAGATGCTTGAAGGAAGCAAAAGGCTCAATTGAACAAAATGATCCTGAAAGTGCTTTGGAAGCCGTTGAAGAGGCACTTGAATTTGACTCCGAAAACTACTTTGCCTACATATTTCAAGGCAAGTCGTATCAACTTTTAAATCAAAACGATAATGCGACTAAGTCTTTTGAGATTGCTACTAGTTTGGAACCAGAAAACTTGCTTGGTTGGAAAGGGTACTTTCAAGCAGCAAAATCACAAACGAACTACGACCTTTTTTTTCAAGTCCTAACCAGAATTATTGAACAACAAATTAACCAAAACATTGGTATTGCAGATACGTTAAAAGAAGCTAGAAATTACTTAGATCAGAATAATTATAAAAGTAATCCAGAGTTACATGAAAAGTATCTAAGGCATATTATTCCTGGGTCAGAATTAGGCAATTTGGTGGGTTCTAGTTTAGGAAAACCAGAAGATAATTTGAAAACATTGATTGATATAGTTAGGCGAAAGGAAAATGACTCTATTAGCCGTACTTTATCAAGGGAAAAGATGAGGTTCCCACGTATTTTAACAGTGGAACAAAAGAATTATTTGAACAAAGTAGCTTGGTCCATTCATGAAAACTCTGGTCTTTCATCACTATATGAAAATTTTTTAAATATATGTAATTCTGATGATTTAAGGCTGCAGTTTCAAGAAGACTATTTGAAATACAAATATGATTTGCTTAAAGTTGCTCCCGAAAAAAAGGAACTTTTAGAAGAGATTAAGGACATTATGGAAGGTATGATTTTGGTGGGGACATTATCACTATTCTGTTGGACTTTATATTTAGATTGGATTGACATTCGAGAATTAGATCAATTAGAAAAAGATAAAATTATATTTTTCTTGAAACATTTTCAAGCCGAAGGACTAGGAATGATGTTATATTCATTTCTAATGAGTGATATCTCACCATTTGATAAAAACGAGGTTATGCAAGAATTAGCCGTAATAACCAAAAAGAAAAACATAGAAGCCAAAGTAGTTAATGATAAAATTGAAGAAATTAATGATGAAAACGATGCAAAATTATTAGAGAAAGTACAAGAATCAGAAGACATTGATGTGTATGAAAACACATTATCTCCTGATCAAGTTTTGAAACTAATGTTAGAAGGATACCAAAAGTGTAGCGATTCGGTATTAGCCAATCGTATAATATGTCGTTACTATATATATTTGCGTGAATACGACGAAGGATCTGAAAAATGCCGTCAAGCAATTAAATTATTGGCTGATTTACAGAGAAATCTAGGTCTTAATCTTGCGAATTCTCGAGAAGACTTACTTTGCTCCTTGGCAATCATTTACACATATTATGAAGCTCCAAAGAATTACTCCAGGGCTTTACAGTTGTATGATCGTATCTTAGAAAATAATGACAGTAATGTTAATGCTTTAATCGGAAAAGGGTTGATTTTGATAGAAAAGAATGAGTCCATTAAGGCTATCGAACTATTGAAGAATGTTCTCAAATCTCACCCGTATAATAACCTGGCTCGTATGGAGTTTGGTTGGTGTGAAATTAAACTAGGAAACTATGCGGATGGAAGAAGCATCCTAATCAGTGTTTTGAATGAAATCAGGGGGATGGATTTGAACAGTCGTAAAATGAGGGCAAATATTCATTGGAGAATTGCGAAAAGTTGTCTTTTGGAAAGCAATATAAATCCTGATAATGTCAACGAAGCATATAATCATTTAATTAAGTCATTAAAAGATTCTCAAAACCATGCTCCGTCTTACACTTTACTTGGAGTACTCTATAAAGAAAACTTTAATGACTTCCCTCGTGCTCAAAAATGCTTCTACAAGTCTTTTGAATTAGACGTAGCAGAAATAGAGTCAGCAAAACATTTAGTGGAAGACCTTACACAAAGAAATGATTGGGATATTGCTGAGATCTTATGTAAAAGGATTGTTCAATCAGAAAGATCAAGGAGAACATTGCTAAGTCAAACATTCGAAGATGAAGATAGGTCATGGCCATATAGAGTGTTAGGATGTTCTGCTTTAAACAAGCAGGATGATGCAAAAGCAGTTGAATGGTTCCAGACTGCTCTTAGAATGGCGGCAATGGATACTCAATGTTGGCTTGGATTAGGAGAGGCATATTATAATTGTGGTAGATTAGATGCGGCCAGTAAAGTGTTTCGCCATTCTTTAAAAATTGATGATGATTCGTGGGTTGTCAAATATATGTTAGGCCTTATAACTTGCGAAATGGGAGAGTTCGAAGAAGGACTTAATTATTTGGAGCTAGCTTTGAATGACAAACCAGAAGAAGAATGCATCTTAAATGCCATATATGAGTCGATGATTGAGAATGCCAATAAACTAGTTGCTGGCGGGTTTTTTGGCAGAGCAATGGAATCTGTTTCTAAAGGTATTGATTACATTTTGAAGGCGTCAAGAGTTAATAAATCATCCCAAAATATGTGGATGTCTTTGGGACAATGCTTGCGATTATTTTTATTCATACAAGGTCGTACCGATATCTTATCGTTAAAAAAATTGGTTGATGTATTTAATGATGTTGATTTATCTTTGAACACAAATCAACTATTAGAAGAATTGAGCTCAAGTAATGATGGCATAAGCATTGAAAAAGCAGTGATATTATTCGAATCTGAGGAATATATGGAAAGTATTTCAATTTTTATTATTCTTGCTGCAAAAGCTGCCATTACGGTCTTACCCAACAAAGTTGGAAAATTGCTTATTTCGGTAGTTTATTATAATTTGGGACTTGCATATTTGGAATGTTTTAATCTTCATGAGAAGGTTATATATCGAGAATCAGCAATAAAGTGCTTCAAGAAGTCAATTCAGTTAGAATCGAATAACGCATCATTCTGGATTGCACTAGGCAATTCTTATGTTTCGTCGAATCCCCAAGTTGCACAACATTGTTTCATTAAGGCAACATCGTTGGAAAGTCGTGATGGCGATATTTGGACGAACTTAGCGGCGTTGTATTTAAGATACGGCGATTCAGAACTTGCACAGCAAGCATTTGCAAGAGCACAGTCTGTTGCACCGCAAAATCCCCAACCATGGCTAGGAAATGCCTTGACTGCCCAAGCGAATGGAGAAGAGACTAAGGCAGCAAATTTATTCACCCATGCGTACATTTTATCAAATGGAAGATCACCATTGGCTCAGTTACTTTATGCTTTGGCTGTTATCGATAAGCGTATAAGTTCTTCTGGGAGTGATCCTAGAGATATAGAAACTGCGCAAGAATTCAGTGTTGCCAATTTTGCAATGACGAATTACTTAAAGTTTTTCCCGAACGATGAGACAGGACTAAGGGTTGCATTGACAATAGCTGAACGCTGTAAGAATTATGATACGGGAATAAAAATTGGTGAGAAGTTATGTGCTGTTTTAGAAAAAGAATACGAAAAGACTGAAAGTCAGGTTGCATTAAGCGATTATGCGAAAGCAAAGACTCAACTTTCTAGATTATATTTGGGAGTATCAGAATATGAGAAGGCATTGGAAAATGCCCAAATGGTTTTGGATATTTTAGATGATGAAAACGAAATCACAAAAGATCATAAGATGTATATGCTTTCATCAAGAGTTATTATAGGGTTATCGTTTTTCTTGAATGATCAATTTGATGAAGCTCTAGAACAGTTACAGTTAATCTTGGCTGAATATACAGATTCAGCAAGACTCATTACGTTGACAGCCCAGATATTGCACGCTTATGGTACAGAAGAAACGAAACAAGCTGCTTTGGACCAACTATTCTCTTATATTGAACAGCTGGATTCCTCTTTAATAGTGGTTTTAACTCTCGGAGCCATATCAGTAGTCGACAATTTGGACGAATATTTCTCTGCCATTAGAGATGAATTAAAAAACCTTTCCTTGGATGAGTTGACAAAAGATTCGTTTAAAACAGTTCCTAGATTGTTATCGGAGATCAACACTAGACTAGATACCGCAAATCAAGACCAAATATGGCAACGAAACGCAATATTATTTCCGCTGGATTACAATGTTTGGAAGCGTTTGAATAACAACATGGCCTTGGCTATTGCGTCGTTAAGAGAAACTAAGATAAATGCACTTGATTTATCAAAATCATATATCAGTGTTGGTAGACTACGTCAAATACAAAGAGGTTTAATGATTTATCCCGATAATGAAATGGGTAGAAAAGCTTTGAGTGGTTGCTTCTCGTAATTAATTTTGTAGCATATTTTTGCATCACGGGAAAAGTACAACCCGATAATGTTATTTACATAATTATCACTTTTACGGAGGGGTTTTAATTTTAAAATATAGGTCTTACATAAAGCTTTCATACAAGTACTCTCTATATAATAAAACAAATAATTAAATTGATTATTTTATTAACAAACAAATTTATAATTGATTTAGTTGTGTTGAATAACATTCAAAAAATTACATGGTTATATCAAATCACTCCGAATGTCTTACTTCTCATTAATCCTTTAATAATATAAGTTTACTATAATTATTACTAAAAAGTTAGTATAAACACGTTATTATTGTCGGTTAGTTGATAAGTAATCAATATAAACTCTAACGAGTTGACCGGGTAAGAAACAACATGGTTTCACTAGGCCAGAATGACTTGTCTTCTGATAAGAGTCAGATCGATCCTTTTGTTAAAAAACAAAATGCCAAATTAACACAGGTAATTCAGAACTTCTTCATTAAGTCCGTTCAAATAGTATTACAATCTAGAGTTCAGTCTGAATTGCATAATAAAGAAGAACAATTAAAAGTAGCAAGAACTACCGGGACACATAATACAACATCTAAGATCAACAAATGGTTTAATTTACACATGTACAATGACAATCTACCAAAGGAGGATTTAAAGCTATGGAAGAATGTTAATGATGTATCACAAATGCCTCCTATGATTATTGAAGTATTCTTGGATTTAAGAAAATTGACTACAAGACAAACTGTGGTCTTGAAAGATGATAATGGCAATCCATGGACAGTGGCAAAAGGAGGCTCGAAAAAACATGAGGTAGTATTAGAAAGATGGCTCATCGAATTTGATGCGAATACTGTTTCTGGATCTATAGTAGATGAGTTACCGTTGATTTATAAACAGGCAATTATATTGTTTCGAAGTCTCTATGGTTACACAAGACTCATGCCAGTGTTTAAATTGAAGAAATCATTGAATAAGTCAAATCTAGATATAGGATGCAAAATACTTGATGGGAAACAACCAATCAGTTCCAAAGGAAGAATAGG
Source organism: Debaryomyces coudertii (assembly GCA_030564605.1). Lineage (NCBI taxonomy): Eukaryota > Fungi > Ascomycota > Pichiomycetes > Serinales > Debaryomycetaceae > Debaryomyces > Debaryomyces coudertii. The sequence continues at coordinate 100,437 of JAKTYF010000033.1, forward strand.
CCTTTCAAAATCAATCATCCCACATCAAATGTTAACGACTGAATCGCATATGAGTCATAAGCATTTCACGCCCATTCAGACGACTTTAGGTACTTTAAAGATCTCAATTGCTTATCGAAATCATCACGAATTTTCCATTCATGATAACGAGGAATTATTATCCACACATTTTTTTAATATCGATGGTGATAACAAAGAAAGGGATATCGCTCCAATAGAGTCGAACTCAAAAGAAGAATTAAACATTGATAGAAATGTGATTACAGGTGATAAAGTAAGTGAAACTGCAATTGATGACCTACATGACGCTGATGTTGAAAATCTCCAGGATCGTTTACGGTCTGAAGAACCAGATCAGTCGTCTGATCTGGATAGCAAACACATACCAAGGTCAAGTAAGAAATATGCGGTATCAAAGAGCGATTCAAGATCTCTCTCGCCATGTTCATCTGATCCTCAAACTGTAAAGGAAAATTCGCCATCGTATAAGAAGCCATTTGCGAATACACCACCAATTGTGTCTCAAAGACCAACAATACACCCATTTAAAGTTGGGTCAATCAGTAATTCACCACCAACGGCAACAAATCTTGATGGATCTTCATTAGAAAGAAAAGTATCGATTACCAGCAATAAATCAGCCTCTAATGCTTCATTGGCAGCAATGTTAAGAAATCCGAGAAGCAGTACGTCGTCAACAAATACGACTGCCAATATTCCCATTGCAAACAACTACAATAATCAATACAATACTACATTCCCTCGTTCTGTTTCATCTTCACATGGTTCTAATATAGCTCATGATCATGATAACTTACTTGGTTTTTCTAATCCAGATAATGCCTCAAGTACTCCAAGGTTTTCGTCGTCGTTTGGGTCAAGAGCAAGCAGAAGGTTTTCGAATACAAGTGGCCGTCAAAACAGTTTACCAACAGGTAGCATAAATGATACATCACTTTTGGCCACAAGCGCAGGACTGGCATCTTCAGATGCGCCAGCAAGTGGCCTCTACATAGATGATGACATCGGCGATTTTGTTCGAATGATTGATAGCAAATCTGACCTTAAGTTTTCAAGCTATAATTCCAACAATGAATCAAAGACTTCTTATAACCAAGGATCTAATAGTCAGATTGATGCATTGAATAAATTCCAAATGCTAAAAAACCAACATCAACAATTAAGTGACAGTGTGAGTGCAAGTTTAATTTTGCATCATAACCAGCTCAGCGGTAGTCGACCATCAAGTAGAAAATCATCGCATTCCATGCACTCTCCGCCGCCTTCGTTACCTTCGCTACCTTCAGGATCATATGATAATTCGCATTTACCATCAATTAATTCCAAATTAAGAGAAAATAGCGTCACCGGCGGTGACGACGACAATAATGGTAAAGGTTCTCATGCTCCGTCTTCGAGAAAACATAGTTTTGATTCTGCCTCCAATAGCAACACAACATTTTTAAAAGCCTCGAGTGCTAATAAATTGGTCTCGTCTCCTGTAACATCTACTACACCCATTCATTCAAATCTTCATAAAACCAACAATGAACCTAATGTTATATCTGGTTTAGCAACCACTCCCTCTGTCTATTCGAACCGTCGTCAAATTCATTATGAGAGTGTGTTTGATGATGATGACGATGATGATGATGATGATTACACTGGTGGTGATAATCGTGAGCAAGATCGCTTAAAAATGTACCTCGACAATGTGCCTAAATCTAACACTAATTCAAGAAGTCTTAAATCATCATCTAACCCCCCTAATATTGGCGATGATGAGGACGATGATGATTTACTATTTACAATGAGTGATATGAATCTTGCTAAACATTGAGATTTATAAACTTGTTTTTATATATGTATATATATATGTACTTCAGTCAATAATATAGCCTACGTATTATATTCTATATATATATATATATATTATGGTTTTATAAACGTTCTGCTAACTATGCGTTTGCGCCGCTTGATATTGTATTTTATTCCAAATCTAGTAAAACATTCGAATGTGGTTTTCCGCGATGTACCCCAGCAAAGGTCTTCCGAGAAAAGACTAAGGAATAGACTTCAGAACATTATTACACAATAGATACGAATGAACATATAATGTACTCACTCGTTAGAAAGAGACTTAATTATAGTCGGCTTAAAACATTGACATATGTTCCTCACAGTTCTTTTCATTTTTCGAACGTCTTAAAATTCACTACCCCGTTAGAAGCTTACGACACCAAAGTAAACGAAGGAAAACTAAACGATGACCCATATCAACGAAAAATCATTACTAATTTATCCAAGTTGCATGATAAGTTGGCGACATATATACCACCGAACGTGGAAACACCATCGATAAATGATTTAAAGCCAAGAATTGGTCTACGGAAAATTATAGGATCATTTTTTAGTAATTCAAACAAAAAAAACAATTCGTCATCCTTGCCTCCTGAACACAATATGAAGGGGATATATCTTTATGGAGATGTTGGATGTGGTAAAACAATGTTGATGGATTTGTTCTATGTCACAATTCCTGAACGTTTGACCAAAAGAAGGCTCCACTTTCATCAGTTCATGCAGCATTTACACAAGAGATCGCATCTGTTAAAATTACAACATGACCATGAGGAATTAGATGTAATTCCTTTGTTAGCAGCAGAAATTGCCCAAGAATCGACTGTTCTTTGTTTTGATGAATTTCAAGTGACCGACGTTGCAGATGCCATGTTATTAAGAAGATTAATGATGTTATTATTAGGTCCTGATTATGGAGTTATATTATTTGCCACATCTAATAGAGCTCCAGATGACTTATACATTAATGGTATCCAAAGAGTATCGTTCATTCCTTGTATTCAACAGATTAAGAGACAAACCAGAGTCATTTACTTAAACTCACCTACTGATTACAGAAAGCTTCCCAGGCCTGTGTCGTCTGTGTACTGTTTTCCCAAACCTGGTGTGAAGTATTTATCTAAGGTTCATCAGGCTAATTGTAAGAGCCATATTCAACAATGGTACGAATATTTCAATGATGAAAATGACAATAAAGAAGTGAAAACTGATTTTTCTTTGATGGTCTGGGGTAGAAAATTAAACGTACCTAAAAGTTCCTTCCCGTATGTTGCTCAGTACACCTTTGAAGAATTATGTGGCAGCCCCATGGCAGCTGGTGATTATTTAACATTAACCAACGCATTCCAGTCTTTCATAGTCTCTGATATACCTTACCTAAGCATCGATGTGAGAGACAAGGTCAGAAGATTCATCATATTCTTGGATGCAGTGTACGACGTCCATGGAAGGTTGGCTGTCACATGTGCAGCCCCTTTCAAAGATTTGTTTGTAGAACCTGAGAATTTGATGAAAGACAATTTCCTGTTGTACAAGAAACAAGAAGCTATGGGTGGAGAGGAGACCTTCGAAAATGATGAGTTGGTCATTAGACATGGTTTTGATAAAAGCATTGCAAAGAAAGCGGCAATGTTTGCCAACGATGAAGAAAAGTTTGCTTTCGCCAGAGCTTTGTCTAGGCTTTCCCAAATGAGTACTACTGATTGGGTGGATAATGTTAGAAGTCTTTGAATTTAGATTTACTGCATATTTATTTCACGTTTTTGATTATCAATTTTTCCCTTTCATAAATACTCTTACTTTATTCCACGTCCAATCATTCATTCAGTTGTAGATTCTTAATGACATTAAATTTTCACAATTTCTTTCTAAATACTTTAATGTTTTTCTGATCTCATTATCATGGTATTTTGAATTAATGTGTATGACAAGTCCTGTCAAAGAAGGCATATAACTATTGGTGTAAGGATGTGACTTGACATAATAATAGAACGATATGTATAGAAATATGTCAAACTAGTATACCAAATATTGTTGTTTACAGAGTGGTTATATACTTAATAAGGGTTCCTATTACACACTATCGAGCTTCTGACTGGTACTTCATATCCATTCGTACCTACGCAGCATTGAAACTTCCCCTTCGGTATATTCGCTAAAATGAAGCTCCCTACTGCAGCTCCAACTACAACCCATACACAAACTTCTAATTTTTAGTCTACCTAAAAAAGAAAACTATGACAATATTGAATGCAACCTCTGTTGTGTCGTATGTTCTATTTGAATATTGAAACTGAAAATAATAGAAGCTAATCTTGCAAATAACTTAGTCTGGCTGAAAAATTATTTGACGTGCATAGACCCATTTCATTTTCGTGTATTTACCAGCTCGTTCTAGAATTGTAATTGTTGCTTTGTTTACAGAGAATAAAATTGCCATACATCAATAGATATAGGTAAAGGGGTTCGCTGATTAACACAACATATATATATATACGTACTTAATGGGTTCTTCATATTAATTGAGTATCCTTTTAATCGTGGAAATTTAAAAAAAACTATTGCTTATTCACTCGCTTTTCGAATATTACGTGATAATTTGATCAACAAGTGTCAACTACTGTAAACACCCAACTGAGCAGTAGTAAGATTTAACCGGAAGGTAATCAAGGACATATATCTGTTTATTAATTTTTGTTTAAAGTCCGATCATTACTGGTAACATGAATCATTCCAATCATTCGCAGTCTTCTTTGAACGACAATAACTATTATGACATATCCCTCGGTAGAAATACGTCATGTAATGGCTTGAACGGTAATAAGAACTTTCCTTCGGTTTATCCTCCAAGGAGAGTTGGGTCGTTGAGTTCCTTGCTAACCTTAAATGAATCTAAAAGGCCAGGTGACTACTATATTCAAAAGATGAGCAACAGCTCAGTTAACTTGACAGGGGCTAATTCTAAGCCTAAACACATGAATACTCTTAATTCTGCCAATAGACCAAAATCTGGGGAATCTGTAATATCGTTACAATCGACATATTCCGATGAGACGTCGCTGACTAACTCGTCGCAATTCGATGTGCCTGATTCGAGATTAAGTTCATTAACTAGTAACTCACTTATTTCTCCCAGTCAGTCACCATCACACCACAATGTTAATAATAATCACTCCAATGCAAACACGAGTAATTCTAGTAATGACACTAATAAAAATAATAATAGAATTAATGAAGAAAATGAAAATGATGATGAAAATGATGATGCAAATGATGAAAGCAATGACCAATTCAATTCATCCGTATCTACGCTCACGTTGAAGAATAGAAGCGTTGATTCAAAGTCTGATTTATCGTACAACCAAACACCATCAACAAGTCAAATAGTTAGACCTAGATTAAAAGCATCATCAACAACGAATGTCATAAAACAAAGCCCACCAAAACTTCAGACCATGAAATCTGCGACATCCTTACAAAGGACAAAGACCAAATTCCTAAATGCTAAGGAAACTAAAGAAAGACAACAATTACGTAAAAAGCTTTATGACGAAAACGATAATGATGATGATATTCTAGCAAACGATCTTGATATTTTCAATGTTCCAGTTATTAAAAATCATGCGGAATTATACATAAATAAAAATTCTTCTAAATTTTTATCTCGCAACGATTTAGTAACTGATGATAGCAAGTACAATGTTAATACTTCAACTGAAATGAAACCTTGTCCACTACCTGGGAGACTAAATTCAACGTCTGATTTATCGAATAATTCTCACCTAAGGACTGATATTTCAGACGATAGCATATTGGAAGAGACTGAGTCTTCTTTTTGTACTGACAACGATGGTGAAATTTCACAAAATATTTCACAATTTTATAATCAAAGGTCCGAATCATTTTCGAAGTTAATGAAAATGACTAGAGAGCAGAATATGATCTATAAGTTACCTAACTTTATTAAGTCGCAATCTTCAATCGAAGATTTGAATTTAATTTCACCTGAAAAAATTAACTATTTGGATCAAACAAGACCAATTAATCTACCACCTAAACCCAATACAGATAAATCAAAGCACAAAAAAGAATTTCAACAAGTTTTAAATAATTACGAGAATACTACAAAATTACTTAACGATTCAAGGAAACGAATTAGTGAATCAATGATTAATCAACAACAACAATGGTTCAAGTTAATGACGAGTAACGAACAAGAATTTAAGAAGTTGACGAGTGATAAAAATATGATTAGGAAACTATGTTGGGAATCAAACTGTCCTGATAAATTAAGATTTGATTTCTTTATGAGGGTTCTATCTGAAAAAAATGAGCAAACAATTTCAAACTTTAACAGTTCCTTTAAAATTTCCAATGATAAATACAATAATTTATCACATTCGATTAGAATTAATAAAGATATTGAGTTTAATAACATTATTGATATGATTTTGACAAGACCACTTTATGAGTCAATCATAAAAGAATTAGTAGAAAATTTAGAATTTGATTTCAAATTAGATGACTTTAAAAACAACTTTAGATCCTTACTTTATATTAAATCATTGGCAGAAAACGGTTTACGTAAACAAGATGAAATTTTTTTGATTCCATTCATTTTGATTTTGTTCCAGAATGGAAACACTGTTCAAGAAATATACGTCATGATTGAATTGATTAATCATAAAATTTTGGGAGAGGACTTTTTAAGGGAATTAAATAAATCATTAGGGAATTGGTCAAATATATCTAGGTCAAGCATACTATACAAATTCTTATATAAATTTAATAGTTTGAAAGAATTTGAAAATTTGAACTCAATTCATTTTTTCGAAATTCTTATTCAAATTAATGATAAATTACCATTAAGTTTATCTGCCCCATCCACTCCAATAATTAACCAATCTGGTCAGTTTTCATTTGCGAGTCCTAGGACTAATGATGATGAATTCAATAATTCTTCAAAATCAAATTCAATTGATCAGATGAATGAAGTACCGATACAAGATGCGTTGAATTCATCTGCATTTCATTTAGTTTCGAAGCTTTTGCAATTGGTTATAGTGTATTCACATTCTGAGAAAACAAAAAGTAAAAATAATATTAAGGTTTTCCAAAGTTTCCTAATAATCATTTTTCAATATTACCATATTAACTGGAATAACTCCAATGAATTGGTTAAATTGAATAAATCAATTAAACTAAATAACAATGCTGATCAATCTGCTAACCTAGATTGCTTCGTGGATAAATGGAAAGATGTTTTTAAAAAATTTTGAATTTGGTTTTATAATGTATTGTCAAAAAAAATTACTTTATTTTTTATGTCTCAATGCTACTACTGTGATTATATACATATAGGTTTCAGCTCAAGTATTTATTATATATGTTGGAAATATAAACTATTATTGTACATATTATTACATATCCATATCTAATTCGATAGAGTCTGGATTACTTTCTTTCTGCATTTCCGGCATGGCAATGGAAGATACCTTGGGCCCATCAGATGATTTCACAAATCCCATTGGGTTTAAAGAATTTTTGAGTATAATATCGTTTTCATAGTCAGCAATAATTTTTCTCTTATATCTTAGCATGTCTTTAAAAGTATATTCATTGCCATGATTTAGTTCAAACGATTCCCAATTGTTCCAAACCGATACGAGCATTGAACTTTCAGGATTAGATAGCTGGCATATAAACTTGAATAACGACCTAACCCGATTATACTCTTTCAAATTAGTTTCGAAATTAATGAATTCACCAGTTAATTGAATTAGATTTGGCAAGGTTAATTGATCATCTTGAAGAGATTGTTCATAGATCTTTCTGGTCTCATTATGATCATTTAACTTAAATATTTTTGATATTAATACCTGGTAAATATCAAATTTATCTTTGATTATATTATCCTTTTCCTTCTTCGTATAAAACTCTTCTTTGTAACCATCCTTCAATTTATTCAATGATTGTTGTAGAATCTTAATTGATTTCGTAACCCAACCTTTACTTTGCTCATATTGAGAGTATAATAAATAAACTGACTTGCATAGGTTTGCCGGGCATCCGTCATCCTTCTCGATGGATGAACCGTTTAAACAATGTTCGAACAAGTCTCGCACCCTTTCTATATTTAACTCATGCTTTATTATCTTTGAAAGATAAATATTCCAAATTTCGAACTTGATTTTAGAATTCTTGAAAATCTTCAATCCCATTTCATACGCAGAGAATGACCTTTCAAAAAAGTTCCATTCCTCCAAAAAATTAGCAAAATTTATTATTGTTAATGGAGTAGCAATTTTTAAATCAATCATCATATTATATGCGCTAATTACTTTCTCAATATCATCAATTTGATCTTTATTTTCAACCATTGATTCTAATAAATCTAAATAAAATGACCACAATTTGATGGACTTATGTATTCTCAAATGTATATCAATAGAATTATCATTATAATCAAAATGACTATACCCTGAAGTACATATATCTTCAATAACTGCAATAGCTCCTTTTTCGTTATTATATTTCACAAAAAGTTCAGACCATTCAATATATAAAGTCGCAAGATCATCGGGGGATTGAAATTGAGATTTCACTGATTTGGATAAAATAATATTTGCTGTCTTCACGTCATTCTGTGAAGAATAGACATTTGCATACTTAATCCATAAATTAGGTAGCGTACTTTCTTGTTCGTTCGATAATGAATGTGCCTTCAAAGGATTTATTGTTCTCAAAGCCGTAGCATAAGTATCAAGCATCATGTTAACATTGTTCTCTTCTTTATATAGCGCAATTTTTTTAAACCATTCATCCAAATTATTGATATCTTGTCTTAACATCATATCATTTAATAGATGCGGTCTATCGTTTATCAATTTCTCAAAAGAATTCATCCTTAAATCTAATTCATGTGTTAAATGGATATTCTCATCAGAAGCTTCTAATTGTTCACTCATTTTATTTAAAATATTTTCCTCAAATTCAGTATATGAATCAAAAATCATAGTAAAATCTTTCACAGTGACACATTTTTTCAATCCTTCATTAAAATAGTATCTTGTTTTAAAAAAATTTTTACGTTTTATAAAATAGAACGTTAACTTCAAATAAAATTTACCTATTTGGTCCGGAAACTTTTGTAATCCATCCTTGATCAAATTCTCGAAGAAATAATCAAATTCATTATAATTAACCTTACTTGGTCTATGATTTGAAACAGTGTTTATCGATAAGTCAATATAATCATGCCATAATTGTACAGTTGACTTTGATAATCCAATAAACTTATCTGGTCTTTGCAAAACATATTGGAATAATTTTGATGTCTCCTTCACATCGCCAAATTCTATTAATTTGGAAATGATATCATCTATTGTTATGCCGAGATCATATTCGGGTCCATTATTTACTCCTTGAAGTGACTCAGGAGTCGCATATTGCAAATATTTCAAATAAGCCTTTACTCCTGTCAACCCGCCAACATCATCTGCAAACCGAATATACAACGGCCATATTAAATGATGTTGGCTTATTGGTAAACTATATAAGCAATCATTAAATTTCCTCCTAATTAAGGTGATTTCACACAGTTGCTTGTCTACTAAGAATTCTAGATATCTTACCCATAATAATGGTGCTCTGTTTAATAACTGTAAAGCCCTATCAAATAGCTGATTCACCAGACGTATTTGTGTTTTATTTTTATAATAGTTTGATTTTCCTATAGCCAGCAAAACTAAGTCAATGTATATCATCCATAGTTTATACGATCTTGGTAATTGTTTAACTGCTCTTTCCAAAATAAAAACTTTATTCTGAAATGCAGATGATGATGATGATGATTTATATCTGTAATATTTTAACCAATTTGATAAGTTGTTAGGATCCTTTGCAATTTCTTGTTCATATATAATATCGTCATCGCTGATTAGTTCCCCGATATCCCATATTGATCCAAGCATGATGTAGATTAATGATTTCGGTTGTTTTTTCATAATTCAGCATCTCTTCTTATCAAGCATTCATATTCAAATTACACAAAACCAATATTCATCCAAGTTGTGAATTTACATTCTCCTTTAATTAAACCAAAAACAACTACCTTAAATAATCAATTGAAAGATATATACTAGATATATTAGATAAAAATGTCTGGCGCTGGAAATAGAGAACAAGTATTCCCTACGCGTATGACTTTAGGAGTAATGAAGGGGAAATTGAAAGGTGCTCAACAAGGACATTCCCTTTTAAAGAGAAAATCTGAAGCATTAACTAAGAGATTCAGGGACATTACTCAAAGGATCGATGATGCTAAAAGAAAAATGGGTAGGGTTATGCAGACTGCTGCATTTTCATTGGCGGAAGTGCAATATGCCACTGGTGATAATATCTCATACCTGGTTCAAGAGTCTGTTCAAAACGCCAGATTCCAAGTTAAAGCCAAACAAGAGAATGTGTCAGGTGTTTACTTGCCTACATTCGAAAGCCATATCAATGAGAATATAAATGACTTCAAGATGACAGGCCTAGGTAGGGGTGGCCAACAAGTTCAAAAAGCCAAAATGGTCTACACTAAAGCTGTAGAAACATTGGTTGAATTGGCATCACTTCAAACAGCATTTATAATCTTAGATGAAGTTATTAAGGTCACTAATAGAAGAGTTAATGCTATTGAACATGTTATTATTCCCAGAACCGAGAACACTATCAGTTATATCAATTCAGAATTGGATGAATTAGACAGAGAAGAATTTTATAGGTTAAAGAAAGTCCAAGAAAAGAAGCAAGAGGCGGCAGCAATCGCCGAAGCTGAAGAAGCAGAAATGAAGAAAGAGGAACAAATATCTGAAACTGAGGTCAAGAAAGAGGTTGCCGACTTAGACATCATGACACATGGAGAACAAGACTTATTAAAAGAAACCGAAGATGATGTTATATTCTGATATTTGTATATATTAGCATTATTTTCAATTCACACAAACACTTTTCTCTATATCTATTTATCTTTTATCTGGTCTTCATACGGCCATCAAATACACATCAATTATATTTTGTAACTTGCGAAACCATAAAAAAAAAAAAATAATTTTCTTCCGCTAGAAAATCTGATTATTTATACAACAAGACATAATCATTGGGGTTATACATAGGCCGCCTGAGCCATAGCACTCGTTATCTCGTTAAATTTGGTTCTCTGTTTCAGCGATCATTGTTCCGTCCTTATCAATGCTCCACTATTGAGTACCCCGGGTAATATATTTTTACGAAATTTTGTACGATTTACGACTACTTTAAAATCATTCCTTTTTTTCGGGTATATTTAGTCAAATTATTAGCGTTTACTGGTTTAGAGATAGATTAGCATTAGATTCGGCAAACAAATGGCATATTATCGCCAACAAGAGTAAACCCTACTTCAGAATAGAAACTCAAATTCCTTCTAGTTACTTGGCAACACTAATTCGAAAATATATATTTTAGATCGTCTCAACCATACATATTAACTATAAAAATTACTACCTCTACAATATTGTCTATGGTGCAGCGTAACCACCGTCAACTAATAAGTCCGAACCAGTCGTGTAAGTAGAAGCGTCGGATGCAAAATATAAGTAGGCGCCGACCAATTCTTGTGGGAGTGCTTCTCTACCTAATGGAATCAATTGCCACCACTTGGCCTTCACCTCATCTGGAACAAAATCGGAGATCTCTGTGGCGATATATCCCGGGGAAATCGTGTTGACTCTGGCAAATGGAGCCCATTCTACCGCCAATGACTTACCTAAGTGCAAAACACCAGCCTTGGCTGCGTTATATGGGGCTTGCATTTGAGGAACATTGACAATGTGACCCGACATCGATGCCGTTAACACAAGCGAACCCTTGCCGTTCTTCTTGAAAATCTTCCCAATAGCTTTCGCGCAGTAGTACACTCCACTTAAGTCCAAGTCTATCACCTTCTTCCACGATTCGTATCCATCCACATCGACGCTTCTACCTTCGGTCCATGGTACACCAGCATTAGCCACGAAAACATCGATGGTGCCGAAATCCTTTACAATTTGACCAATCACTTTTTCTAAGTCTTGAGGATCCGAAATGTTACACTTGTATGCCTTGGATTTGACTCCGTATGTCTTAGTCAAATATTCAGCCTTAGCATCTGCATTCCTGGAATTATACCATACAGCAACATCAGCTCCTGCTTGTGCGTATGCCTCGGCGACAGCCCAGCCGATACCACCAGATGATCCTGTAACCGAAGCAACCTTCCCCTTTAATGAGAATAAATCATTGACGTTCTTAGAAAGTTGTGGAGCTTTGGTAGGTAAGGGTCCTACGTGATCGTTGATAACTGAAGTTGGGTGTGACATGCTTGATTATTAGATACTCTAAATTATAGTTAAGCGAATGAAATAAGAAACTTCAAAGTATTTAGGAATTTCAAGAATTGTCTCCCTTATATACCACCGGGGTACGGAGCTTCGTGAGTGAGAGTTGCTACAAATGACGTAGTAGGTTTGAGCCGGCCACGACCGGAAAAAACTCTCTTAATATATTATACGTAATACAGAATAACTACGTAATGTTTACCAAACTTAGTAAACACGGACTGCAGGAGGTACAGGCTTACAGTCGTTCTCGTCCAATGTGGTTTTGATAACGTCTCTGTAGTCCAACCTAACCTTGTCACCGAAATTCTTCTGGTAAGATAAGGTGTGCTTACGCCAGTTTTCGTCATCTCTGTTAGGATAGTCATCTCTTGCATGTGCACCTCTAGACTCCGTTCTTGCAGCAGCAGAATAGGCAGTCTGCGTGGCACAAGTTAACAAGTTCTGTAATTCCATGGTCTCGACCAAATCTGAGTTCCAGATCATGGACCTGTCGGTGGTCTTGATGTGCTCGAAGTTCTTGTCGATCTGGTCGATACTCTCGACACATTTGTCCAACAATTCCTGGGTTCTGAAAACCGCGCAACCTCGTTGCATGGTCTTTTGCATCTCGCCTCTGATGGATGCGGTGCTCTTGTCACCATTGGCGGTTCTTAAGTGGTGTAAGTTTTCAATCGACTCTTGGCCCATGTTTTCATCCAAGGGTTTGAACGGAGTGCCGGGGACCAACTGGTCGGCGATGGTGTGAGTGACTGCTCTGCCAAAGACCACCAAATCCAACAAAGAATTTGCACCTAATCTGTTTGCACCGTGTACGGACGCACATGCAGCCTCACCACAGGCAAACAACCCGGGGACAACTTCATCCTTGCCATCGGGACCCTTCCTCAATGCCTCGGCCTTGTAGTTTGTGGGAATACCACCCATATTGTAATGCACAGTTGGCAAAATCGGAATCGGTTCCTTGGTGACATCAACCCCAGCAAAAATGTGGGCTGTCTCGGAGATACCAGGTAATCTCTCCTTCAACACAGAAGGAGGTAAGTGTGACAACTGCAAGTAGATGTGGTCCTTTTCCTTTCCGACACCTCTACCCTCGTTGATTTCCATTGTCATAGCACGTGAAACAACGTCTCTGGATGCCAAGTCCTTTGCGTGAGGTGCATAACGTTCCATGAATCTTTCACCTTCAGCATTAAGCAAAAAACCACCTTCACCTCTAGCACCTTCGGTAATCAAACAACCGGATCCGTAAATACCAGATGGATGGAACTGTACGAATTCCATATCCTCCAATGGCAAACCAGCTCTAGAAACCATCGCAAACCCATCACCCGTACAGGTGTGTGCCGACGTACACGAGAAGTAAGTTCTACCGTACCCGCCAGTAGCGATAACAGTTTTGTGGGCCTGAAATCTATGAATAGTACCATCTTCTTGGTTGTAAGCAATGACACCAATGCACTCACCGTCCTGCATCATTAAATCCATGGCAAAAAACTCAATGAAGAAGTGGGTGTCGTTTCTTAATGACTGTCCATACAATGAGTGCAACAACGCATGTCCAGTTCTATCAGCCACAGCACAAGTTCTGTAAGCCTGACCCCCTTTACCAAATTCCTTCGATTGCCCACCGAATGCTCTCTGGTAGATTCTCCCTTCCTCATTTCTGGAGAATGGAACACCGTAGTTTTCCAACTCATAAATCGAGTCTGGCGCTTCCTTAGTCATGTAGTGGATAGCATCCTGGTCACCTAGCCAGTCAGACCCTTTCACAGTGTCATACATATGCCAATGCCAATCATCCTTGTGCATATTACCCAACGCAGCATTTATACCTCCTTGAGCTGCCACTGTGTGCGATCTAGTAGGAAATAACTTTGAAACACATGCCGTCTTAAGCCCTGCTTCGGATAACCCGTATGCTGCTCTTAGCCCAGCACCTCCGGCGCCAACAACAAGACAATCGTATTGGTGGTCAATGACATGATAGTCCTTCTGCAAGTATTTAGTTGCGTTAAATTGGCTTCCCTTGATGTTACCAATCGTTTGGCATCTAGTTGCCGATGTTCCAAAATATCTACGTAACATTTTGGAATTACTAGGAAGAAAAGAATTAGCAATAGTATACAAAGTTATTTTCAGTTTGACCCCAGGATTAGTAATATGAAATATTCCTGTATATTGTCCGACAGCAATTTCATCTGTACTACTTTCGGCTGCAATAGTAAAATAGACGTTAGAATGTACCTACAAGGAACGTAAATAGACGGGCTACATCTGGTAGGAGTAAATATTAAATCTATAATTATTTGTTATGATATGAATGATGATGTAAAAATTAAACAAAAATCTATAGTACAATCAGAGGGAGCAGTAACCACCATCGACAATAATGTCTGTACCTGTAGTAAAGGTAGATGCATCAGAACCTAAGTACAAGTAGGCACCAACCAATTCTCTTGGTAAACCTTGTCTACCCTTAGGAGTCATCGAATACCAAGTATTCTTGATGTCATCAGAAACAAAGTCCGACAATTCGGTAGCTATGTAACCTGGTGACACGGTGTTAACTCTAGCGAATGGAGCCCACTCGGCAGCCAACGACTTACCCAAGTGCAAAACACCTGCCTTCGCGGCGTTGTAAGCTGCTTGTAATTGTGGAACGTTGACGACGTGAGCAGACATAGATGCAGTCATAACCAACGAACCTCTACCTTGTTGTCTGAAAACCCTACCAATGTGCTTGGCGCAGTAGTAGACACCGTTCAAGTCGACGTTCATTACATTATGCCATTCATCGTCGTCATCTTGATCGATCATGGCACCGGCAGTCCACGCAATACCAGCATTGGCGACGAAAATGTCGATTTCGCACAAGTCACTGCGAATTTGTTCCACAACGGTTTGCACTTGTTGGGCCTTTCTGACGTCACAATGGTAGAAGTTGATCTGTGTCTTAGGATACTTCTGCTGCAACTTCTCCAACACCAACTGATTGTCGGCGTAGTCAATAATAGCCAACTTAGCTAATCCGGCTTGACAGTATGCTTCGGAGATACAAAATCCAATTCCGCTGATACCACCAGTCACAACCGCAGCTTTGTTCGTTAATAAAAACAACTCAAGAACGGAGTCTGGTAATGTAGGAAATTGTGCTGGTAAGGTACCAATGTCCTTGTTGCAAACGGATTGTGGGCCTTCAAATTGTTCGACTGTCATATTATGCGACTATGATGGAGAATTCTACTTATGTCTAAAATCTTTAAACTTCAACCTCCATCCCTGTCGATATTTATACTTGCAAAAAATTCTACAACTCCGAACACAAATAGGTGTTCATCGGAAAATTTTAAAAAAGAAACAATATTTTCATTGATTATTACTCTAATCAAAGGGCGATTTACTTGGTTCAGAACAACAATGATATGCATAGATGACCTCTTGAAAATTTACAAAAGATTTAATTACAGAATCGCGCGTCGAAGATGCGTTTGTGCCAGATTTTATGGCTGTAACGGATAAGAGTTTTCTTTATGGCCGCCTTCTGCAATCAATTTCACCATTAAACATTCCGAGTTTCATTTAACGAAAACCCTCCGGTTTAAAATGTTCGTTGTAAATAGGGTCATCTATTCACGACGTCTTTCTATTCGCAGTTGGACGTCCAAAACAAATATAGTGGGTATATATCCAAGTGTGGAAATAGATGACAACCATTTTGATGGCGGAGCTGGTGTAGAGTCGGGTTGACCACTGGTGGTTTTGTATGGTTGTGAGTGTATTTTGATGATTGTTCAGGATATAATCAACGATTTGCAGCTTGTTTCGTCATATGAATAGAGATGCAGGAGAGTTCGTTAAGAACAGTAAAAATTTCTTTTGAACGAACCGAGCATCAACGGAAAAACTCGTAACGGGTATACTGACGAGAAGGAGAAAGCAGCTTGTATAGATACACAGTATTGATAACTTTTACAAATTGGGCGTGTGGTCTAGTGGTATGATTCTCGCTTTGGGCGACGATTTAGGACACTAAATTGATTACTACAAGCATGCGAGAGGCCCTGGGTTCAATTCCCAGCTCGCCCCATTTAACTTTTATTTTTCACAGAAACATCATTTCTCCTTTTGTTTCGCAATTTTGTGCTTTTGCGTAGTTTAATCAATAGCTTTACAGAAGTATCTTTTAAATTTTTTAAGTGTACGAATTATAATAGGGGTCGATGTGCCGGATTCTTATTTGAGTTAGAGACGATGAGACTCTTAACTGAGACTTAATAATATTGTGATAACGTTTGTACCATCTACTTATAGTTTTTAGGTAGTCTTGATCAAATGCTATATGTGGAAATAGAAACATTAGAGATATATCCATGTACTGATATATAGTGTTAAGTAGTTTTGTTATGATCCATCTCGTATTTGTAGCAATACTTTAAATGTATATTTTCTACATGTTAATTGTGTGAATTGTATCACATTATGGTCGTATTCGATAATCATACAATTTCGCAATCATACTAAGATTGGTGAAAATTCACGAACATAATAAATTAAGCACTATTAAAAGAACTAGAAAGTTTGGTTTAGTATCCAATGAAAAAGTGTATCTGTCACTTCTAGAGAACTCAACTTGCGTTGGTGGTGGGTTCAAGACAACTCTTCTGTCGGAGGTAGGGATTTTAGTTTTTGTATCACTTAATATCCATTCGTGCAGGATCAATTTAATACTAAAACCAATTTATCCACAACGTACCTTTAACAGGGCCCAGATAATCAATCAGCCGAATATGGATCAAGAAGATCTTACTGCATCACATTGGGACGATGTGATATCCCCCCACTCAGAATCAGTATATAATACAAATATTTCCTTGTTTCCACCGTTATTGGATAACCAATTCAATGAGTTATCAGTAGACGATAATGAGGAAGATGAGGAGGAAAATGAGGTAAATGAAGAGGAAGATGATGAAGAAGAAGCACACCATCTCCAGACACCCAGTTATGGATATATCAATCCAGTTGAAGAGCAGAAGGAGGAACTAGAGAAGGAGGAACGAAGCGAGCACAAACATAAGCTATTGTCGGAGCTTACGCATGGATCTGAGGACAATCAATTGGAATCGTTCATAAAATCACCCGAAAGAATCAAACCGTCAGAGTCTCTTTTTAATGAGAAAGATAGTCCTATACAGATATCAACCTCTGCGATACACGATCAGCGGGCTTCTCCTAAAGGGGTATCCGATTTGAAAACCAGCAAATACAAGCCAGCAAGACTCCGTAAGTTCAGCTCTAAAACGATCGTTGAACATCTTGGTGGTGATAGTCATGTCCAACCATTGGGTCCTCTAGGAGAGACAACTGTGACAAAGCCCGATAAGGAATCATCTTCACACAATACCAACGGCGAAAGTCTTAACAACAATAATAAAGATCTATTGGTTCAACAGCTTGATGCACCGCTATACGATATAGTTAATGGTGCAAAAAATGGGGACCGACACAATACCGACCATTCTAGACATAAATCGGATTCCAAAGAGGACACTAATATTGCACATACGGTAAATGCAGTTTCCGATTTGGAGATCTCGGTAGGAGATCCAATGAAAGTGGGAGACATTACTAACGCCCACATTGTGTATTCAATTAAGACAAAAAATAAGAACCCCGATTCCCAATACATGCCTCAGGGTACAGATTCCTTCACAGTCTCAAGGCGTTACAAAGATTTCAGATGGATATACCATCAATTACAAAATAACCATCCTGGTAAGATTATACCACCACCACCAACGAAACAAACATACATCGGTAGATTCAATGAAAATTTTATCGAGAACAGAAGGTTATCTTTAGAAAAAATGTTAAATAAAATTAGTCATAACCGGTCATTACAAGACGATCCCGACTTCATCATGTTTTTGGTGAGTGAAGATTTCAGTACCGAATCTAAGGAGAGGGAAAAGCTAAGTGGCTCAGGAGCCTCATTGCAAAATGTTGAATTTTTAGACAATGATAGTACCACATCCAATGCAGATTCGAATGCACCGGTAATAGTTGGTAACAACGCAGGTGGGTTTATGAGTTCGATATTCTCTATGTCGCAGAAAATCGAGGAACCAGATGAATACTTTAATCATAAGAAAGATTACATCGAGAATTTGGAGTACAATTTGAAGGTCTTTTACAAATCAATTGAGTTGATAAACAATCAAAGGCAGGAGATGGCAAGTCTAGTAGATGAGATATCATTGACCATCGACGAATTGGCAAACTTGGAGATCCTGAAAATCACGAGCGACTTACTAAGTGCATTTAGCGACGTTCAGATGAAATTGAAGGAGAACCTTGACCGCGTCAATTTACAGGATCAATTAACGTTGGGCTTCACAATAGAAGAATACTTAAGAATCATAGGGTCTATTAAATCGGTATTTGAGTCCAGATCAAAAATTTATCAACAATTCTATAATTTCAATCAGGAGTACACAAAAAAGCAAGCCCAACTAAACAAATTAAATAAAAAATTCAAGATGCAAAATGACAAAGCTAACCAATTGAATTTTGAAGTGGATAAGTTGAGAGCCAAGGTCCAAACTTTCGAGAAGAAGTATAATTCAATTAGCGAAACAATAAAACTAGAACTTGAAAGATTTGAATTTGAAAAAATTGATGATTTCAGAAATAGTGTTGAAATCTTCATTGAAAGTTCCATAGAGTCGCAAAAAGAAGCTATTGAACTATGGGAAACTTTTTATGAACGGGAAAATTTATCTAAGATATGAAGACACTTGTCCTGATAGAATGGGATTGGTTTTCCTATCTATTGAACTTCAATTACGACTTGCGTAAGTACACACGCACGTGCCAAGAACACCGTAATTTAATGATTACCGGTTTTAATGAAACGACACTTATAAATCATCATTAAATATTACATTCAAATCAATGAAAATTTTATAGTAATGTATAATCTTCACAATACATAGGTATTCACAATAGTGTTTTATATTGCGAGTTTATTCTGTTGTCATAAACAGATAGTGATAAGAATTGTATGCAAGAAGTCTGACTTTGAATCATGCATACTCAAGTACATCTCAATCCTACTGAGTTGTCCATACTATCTATTCCACGAGAGAAGTGTTGGATATTTGCCAGTCCCATATTAAAGTTGCTACATTATGAATCGCAGAAGATCAATCAATTTAACACAGGGTACGGTTCGGAGTTTTCTGGTGAGGAAGGTGAAGACGAAGCAGATGAAGTTGACGGAGGAGAAGAATATCAAAAATACGATGCAAATGATGAGATCCAACAGATCACTGAGGGAATATCGTCCAGCTGGTGTTTGCCGAAATCCAACAAACGTTCAAGTCGTATGAATGATGTATCACTTATGTCTTCCATTGGTTACTTAGACCAAAACGGGTTGCCCGTTGATAATTCGAGCAAAGCAGACCGCCTGCATGATGGTTTAGATTCTGCGGACGATATTAGTAGCAGTGAATGCCATGTAAATTGTGAAGATAGGCCAACAGAAAAAACAAGCGTTGAAGGCCACAATGAAAATTACTTCTTCCACATTGCATTTACACCCATTGAATGTACGGTTATTTGCTCGAGTCACACCATGATGAAGTTATTCAAGGAGTCATTGGACGCTTCTAAACAATTGAACTATGATAAGGTCAAATTAATAGAAGACTCGTTTTTAAGCTTACATATTGATGGTGATGGAAGCTTTGATAACACTTCGCAAATTTTAAAATTAACGAAACCACTATCGGAAAACAATATTTCGTTATTTTTCATATCGAGCCACTTTAGTAATATTGTGTTGGTTCCTTATTATTTCAAGGAAAAGGTAATCACTATTTTGACGAAACAGAATTTTGAATTTTCCGACGTTTCAAACAGTTATATTATCAATCAAATGGATAACGATCTCAATGAACTGAATGATGTTGACGTATCAGACGACACTGATACACTAAGCTTAGAATCAAAAGCATTCTTTTTATTCAAACAAGCTAACATTCAACCAAGAATTAATAGTAAGATTAATCTATTGCTAACTGGAGCAAGACCCGGTGAAGTAACAAACACAATATTAAAAGCCGCAAGAAATATTTCAACAGGTAGCATACCAGAATATTTCTCAATAACCAGGACATCGATTAATGAAGTGTCATTACTTTTACCTAAATCATCAAGCAAAAGGGCATTAATGGGCTTCAACTCAAAAAACCTAATTGGTTCTATCCAAGACGTGATTATTCCAATTACGGTTGATCTACATAAGTTACCGCTAGACTCGACTGGTATTGTGGCTGGTCTCGCAAGTAAAGTTATTAATGGTGTTACGTTGTCAGGTCAGGTAAATTATCCGTTCGAAATGAATTATTTATCAATGGCTCGGTCTGCAATAATCATGATTCCGAAAGAAAACCTATCGCTAGTGTCAGACATTTTAAATAATATCGACTATGGCCAGTTAACGAAATTAGAAGGTTAAATAATAAATGCTACAGGTAAAGTAGTCAATCAAGATTAATTTGAGAAAATTCGATTTCTTATGCACCCAAATCCTATTATATCAATATTATATCAATAACATTTTAATACAAGCTAATTACGAATACCATCCTTATGACAAGAGTTGTTACAATGTGAAAGTATAAATAGGTACTATACCTTGAACTGTGATTTTTTGTTCACCGCATATGGAATATCGTATCTGTGCATTAACGGCAGCATTACAATTACACATATGTAAGCAAACCGAGACAGACTGGAACAAAAATACACCTAGAGAGTTCTTACTATTTACATTAGATGAGATGAATATACTGAGATTTGTATTGTCCATGTCTAGCTTATCTCATGAAAGTATATTGTTGCGTGTTACGAGGAATAAATTAAAGGATGTTGTATAATAATTTCGATGACTATTATCTCTTAAAAGGCAACTCATGTTAAAATTTTGAATTTATCAACCTACCAGACAATGTGATACAATATATAAAGCAGATAATTCAGCAAAATCGCTGGCTTGTATTAGTAAATAATGAACTATTTCCTCTCAGCAGTCACATATTTAGCGATTCCTTGAATTCATGGGCAATTAATTATATCATAAATAGTTTTATTGAGGACCGATCACTTGACAGAAATACGTCTCTAGAATACCCACGATATCTAAAATTACCAATGAACCAAAATTTCACATGTTATAACCTATGAGATTGAGTGTCATGCCACACGATCACGATTTAACCGCTATCAGAATTTTGTTGTTGATGTATTACTTGAAGTGAATAAATAAATTCATCCCTTAATGCTCTTAACCAGGAACCATCAAAGAAAGAGCTGAAATTGACGGCATTCAAGTAGTTCAATGCCACAGCTAAAATTGCTATAATAATCGCCAATTGGGCGAAACTTTTAATAAAACAAGTCATTGTCAAGTAAAGTCAATTTTTTTTTTTTTTTTTTGAATTTTAATTTTTATGTGGACGAGCAAAATGTATTAATGCACAATCTACAGCTAAATTTATTTTATACGAAAAATTTAATATCTATAATTAACTAAATAAGACTTAGAACTTTTTACCCTTCTTTTTAGACTTAACACTAGTACTCCAACCCTCTTCGTCAATGGTTGAAACCTTATCAGCACTTGAAATGATCGCAGAGCCCCACGAAACTTCATCTTGTGCTCCAATTTGTTGTTCCACTTTTTGTCTTCTTTTCAAGAATTCTTGTGCAAATCTTCTTCCGTCCATAGTTGCAGAAGAGCTGTAGATAGTTTCTGAGATTAATTGAGATGAATCGTTGTTCAGAGGCAAGATTGTAAAAATATCTAATAAGTCATCTTTAGAAACAGTGGGATATAAATTTGTCATAGAAGCTCTAGCCCAGATAAGAAATTCCTCCTTCAAAGCCATATTGTTTGCTGTTGATTTGACTGGTTTAGTTGCAGAAACTGAGCGCAATAATTGTGGGTTTGCATTAGAAGCAGACGTGGTTGTGGTTGAGATAGTTGGTTGAGATGGTTTTTTGACAACAGGCTTCTTAGGTGTTACTACTGTCCATGGACCATCGTCATTTGGAATCGAATTGGCCAAAGCGTTGGCAAATGACGACTTAGATGGCCCACTGGTGGTGCTTGGTGTATTAATAGCCTTAGCCTTAGCCTTGGCAGCTTCGAATTCTTCTCGTTGAATTTCTGCCAAAGTCTTCTTTGTCGCGACTGGTGTCTTAGTATTGGAATTAACACCCCAGCTTGAGGCCTTTGGAAGGCTTGGTTTTTCATCAGCGGTTCTTTCTTCAAGCTTCGCTTTTGCTAATTGTTCGTTCTTAATAGCAGCCTCAATTTGCTTTTGTTCTCTAACCTTTCCGGCTTCTACTTTTTGGATTTCCTTTAAAGTCAATGCAGGCTTAGACGCAGCATCTTGATTATTAGATGTGACCGATGCCCATGGTGCAAGTTTTTGTTGAGAGCTAGTAGATTTTGGATCATTTTCGCTGACTATTAATCGCTCAACACTCATTGTCGGTGTCTTATCTGAATCAGAATTACTTTTTGATTCATGAGCTTGTTCAACTTGTTGTTGAGATAGAGACGAAATTATCTTATTTTGCTCATTTATTTTCTCTTCTTGTAACTGGGTTTTTTGTTGTTGTTGTTGTTGTTGTTGTTGTTGTTGTTGTTGTTGTTGTTGTTGTTGT